>VZTF01005904.1:0-149418 GCA_013397755.1 Cnemophilus loriae
AACAGCTTTAGATTTGCATTTTCCAAATGCAAAATAGGGTTCTGATGCAATTCAGATACAGAATTAAACATATACCTTAATATTTTATTACTATTTTATGCATTAAAACTATTGTAAGATTTCAGTATTATTCCATTAACTAGCTCTGGGTGCTTCTTTCTCAAGTTGACCATGGCATGCACCTGGACTTTTCTCCTACAGCCATCAGCAAGTTTTACAGGACATAAATTACAGAATTTGCTTCCCTAGAAATGTTTGCTCCCTGAAAATTACTATCTAAAAATAATTTTCTGCCTCTCGAGACTCATTGAGGCAGAATTGACTTGAAATTAATTTCTTCATCAGATTTCATAGAAAGATAAAATTAACCAGATTATTTAAAACTGTTTTAAAAAGCTAAAATACGAAGCCAGTGAAAAGAGAGCACTGGGCTTCTGGATTATTAATGCTCATCAGAGCATTTTTCTGCAGTTTATAGTATTCTGGCCATTTTGCCTAGTACTCTCAGTTGTATTTCAACAAAGTGTTCTTAACTTTCCATTTTCACATGATTCTTATAATCTTAGAAACAAGTTACCTCAAACAGGAATCTTAGGCTGACATTTAGAAAATCAGACACAGAGAACTGAGTTTTTCCCATAAAATAAAGAATTATGGTAAAGCCCAACTCAAAGCCAGAGCGAAGGGCAAACATCTTTGACCAGCATTCCCTAAGACAAAGCAATATACATAACACAATGTTCCAAAACAAAACAGCCATAAATAAGCCTTGTCCCCAGAGGATGGCAGAAAGAATAGACCGCATATAACTCTTTTCTTAGGTCAATTAAAGCACAACAGGTTGGTGATTAACAATCCAAGGAGAGTGCCTGAAAACCACAAGAGAATGAACCCTGTGATCCGTGCTCATAGCCTGAGGCTTCAGTGTGACCCTCCAGTTGCTGTCTTCTGCTTTCCTCCCAGCTGAACTTCAGTTTTCACAGCAGAGAGCCTGGAATCCAAAGCCCCAGCTTCAACATACCTTGACTAACTCCCATTTCACACACCAAGCAAGAGGCACTTCTTGTATTCTCTCACTCAAAAAGCTGGGATAAAGCCCTCATTTTTCTTTGAAGTCCTTAATTTTTGTATGTGCATATGTCCAGCATTGTATTGTTAAGTAAACCATGGATTTTTAGATGTCCAACAACAGTATTTTCCCACATGCGTCTAAAGTGAGGTTGAATGCATGGTTCAAACCAAACCACTGTCACCGAAGACAAACTTTTACTTCATTGAGTGTTATCCAAGGTGTGAGCAACCAGACAAATTCCAGAAATAAATGACAGACTAGCGTGACCATCTGCAAGTTACATAAAATCTTCCTTCATATTACTTCTAGCTAATCCCCACAATTCAATCTTGGATGATAGGACCCTTTTGTCAAAACCTTCAAACATAAATTTACTGACACAGGACCACAGAGACAAAAGTAAACGGTTGTCCTTATTTCACCCAAGAAAAATAAGAGTTCAGGGCAGGAACAAGTGGAGAGCTTTACATCCGCTGTCAAAATAAAGCCAGGATAAAATAGACATCAGACATGGAAAAATCTTCTGTCAACATAGTTAAATTTGGGAAATATGAAGGCACCTAAAATACAGGCTTCCTACTGGCTCTAACTGTAACTGTAATGGCTTGTATTACATACAAACATCCACTGCAAGAAACCTGACAGGAATATCTTATGATTATGCACATATAAGCTAACAATATTCATTTTGCCATGATCATAAAAGAGTCAATTCTGGATGGAAAATGATGAGACTAAAGAGACTTGACCTCGAAGAGGAAAATTGACTAAATTTAAATATTTTTCCTTATTCACAATGGAAAAAACATGAAGTGGTGGGAAAAGTATTTAATTCTCAGAGTCCATTTGAAGGTCTACTAAGAAATAAATCACTGGGACTCATTAGAATGTCTCTCAAGCCATATCTTTTGGGAAAATACAAGGAGAAATAGTATGCTAGAGCAAAGATATCCATAAATGTCAAAGACATTCAGACAAGTCGAGCTGATTAGACATAAAGTAATACAGCGAATCACACCGCCATCATTCAACTCAAGTCAAGGAATTGAGCACAGGACACTTACTGTCATATTAGACAAATTAGTTAATGTTAGAACAATCTAAACCTCTCAGCCATAGTACTTCGTGTCTGATTAAATTTGAGGGATTTCAGCTTTCACTGTTGAGCACCTAATTACACTAGGATGGCATTAGCCTCTCTGAAGAGCATATAGCGAGCTAACTGCCATAATAAAAATCACTGTGAAAAGATTCCCCTGATCAGGCATTTAATGAGATGAGACTCTGGTGTTTCTGATTTGATGAGACTTCAGCAGTCACTGAAAAACTGCTTTAGATCAAAAAAAGAAGCTGTATTTCTGGTCTTCACCAACATTTTTAATGTCTTCATCTGTGCCTAATTATTGATGTAAATTACTTTCTTATCTATACTGCACAAATAAAGAAAAAAACAACATTTGTGTGTAATCATAAAAGACTTTATCCCAGCTTTATGACTGAATCACAAGTAGGCAAATAAATTATGTTTATCTGTATTTCCTGTGCAATTTTGAGATGAGAGGATATTTTTATTCTTTATCTTCATTTCTATGTTGCTGAATGACAGTGTTTAGCCAAATTGCTACTCTATAACCGCAAGAACCCCTAAACAGTAAAAATCACTCAAGTGGACAAAAATGAATACTGCTTCAGATAAACCAGTTTTCAAAACTCATTTTCAGAGGATAGACAGCTAATTACCAGAAGAGGTTCATTTGCAGTGGGGAAAGGGGACCAGATGGTAGAGGATAAAGAATCCAGCCATTTCCAAGAGTGCAGAAAATGTGTCCACACTAGAGGAAAAACAAATCACTGTACCTATATTAACAAGCATGAAAAGGAACTTTGGATTTGGGTTTGGTTGACTTTTGGTAAAGTGTCATTCTTACACAGAGGTAAGGTAGAATTTACGGTGCAGGATGAAGTTACTAAACAGGCCTAGAGAGATTACTTTATCAAAACTGTTGTAGTGCTGTGAGAGGTATTCCAGTGTATTTTAAGTCCTTGTTTAGTATCACTTGTTGAAAGGCAGCACTTACTCTAGGTATTATTGCTAAGCAGATAACCATGTTTCCTCTGCCAGAGCATCACCACTTCAGAGAATTCCTGTCTCTAAGGCTTGCTGCTTGTCTGTGCCCTGCAGAAGACTATGCAAGTCTGAAGAAATAACAATCATCAATTGCAGCATTTACAAAAACCAAAACCTGTGGATTACAAACCACATTCAGAAATGGTAAGACATAATAAAACATTATTGACAGGAAATTAAGTAAGACTTAACTACATTTTCCTATTTTCTCTGTTGTGGTGTGCCAAGTATTCTTTGATCTACTGACTTAAAAATTCAAATCAGCTGAAAGCTTTGTAATAGTGCAGATAGATCAAAACTTGAGACAAAAGCAAGAGTGAGGCAGGTGTAAAAGGGTAAATAGAATGATTAGAGCCATCACAGAGCACTCCGAGAAGCCTACAGAACATCTTGAAGGTGACCATGGAGCCACTGAATGCCACCCAATATAGCCTTGAGCTGAGATGTACCAGACCAAGTATCTTGCCCTTCAAACCTTCCACGTTCTGCAGTGACAAATGGCCGGATTGGCCAAGGTGAGGAAGAGGTCCCATTGTTGGTCGGGTACAATGTAGGGACTGTTTAAGTCAAAAGGTGTGAGAAAAAGCTTAGCAAGAATCTCAACACAAAATTTTGGAATCTGTTACACTTGTACCTGTGTTATGTCAATGCAGTGAACCGAGAGAACTTATTTTACATAACATTTGTTAGTATTGCTAGCTTCCAAAAGTGATTTTTGGTTGGTGGGTGGGTTGTTTTTCTAACTAGCCTTGTATAGAGGATCTGTTCAGACACTTTGTTATCCATCGTCAGTGTTTCAGAATTCCAGTGACAGATTGAAGGGTAAATAGCCACAGAACTACAACAGTTTTGACACGTGCATAATCGCAGGTAGTCAAGATAGGGAGGACAGACTATTTCTGAAGAAAATGTTGACATAAACTACTGTCACTGATTCAAGTTCTACCTCATCTCTGTATAAGAATGATACTTTTTCAAAAGTTACCTAAATCTAGAATCAAATATATTTACTCGTATATCTCATATATCTATGCCATATCTTTTAAGCAAATTAAAGAGCAAGGCACATGTTTGACGTTTTGGTGGGGGGGGGGGGNTGTTTTCAGTTGTTTTTTTATCAGGAAAAGGACTGCTCTTATGTGTTTTCTGAATATAGCATATCTGTAAATCACCAATTAAATCAAACGTGCACAATCCAAGGATCTCAGAGTGCATTTATACTCTAAAGAACGTTTTTTATACTTCTTTTCTTTCTTGGCTTGGTGATAATGGGCAATATTTCTTCTTCAGGGAAGATAAAAAACTATGAGGTTTAATATTAGCTAGTGGCCCAAGTTCAAAATGATAGAGTACATTTGAGTCAAGCCAAGCTTGGCTGTTTCTGGCTGAGTACAAGCCTTACCCAGCCTGAAATGAGAACTCCTTGCTTCATTTTGTAGCTCTGACATTCCCAACTATATCAATACCCTCAATCTGTTACATACATAACTGACAGATTCCATAGGATTTAGGTCTACATCCTCCTCAGTTTTCCCAGCAGCTCTTACTCTGTATGACTAAAAGGAAAATGTTAAAATTATGAGATGAGCAAGCTGTTCTCAAATTACAGAACAAAAATGCAGATCCCAGTGTCTGCAATGATTGTGGTACCATCTAGTGGAATAACAATAGTTGTACAAACAGTAACTGCAGCCTATAGGTCAAAGGGTAGAAGGAGAGTCTGAATCTCTAACTGTGCCAATGTATCCATCCAGCAAGGAAAAGTACACAGCACAGGAATGTTTTGGAAGCTCCCCGGGGTCTCTAACAGCAGTCATGTTACAGAAGTAAACTGGTGGCGCTCAAGACAAGTATGGTTTCCATAGCAAAGTGGTTTTAAGTACCAATACAGTTTCAAGGAAGGGAGGGGGGAAATAATTATCCCCACTGCACCCCAAAAATATTTGTTTAAAAATGCTGCTGAAAACATCAAGGAGCTGATGAATGCCAGGCAATATATTACGAAATTATAACCTGCACTGCTGGCTCAGTATGAGAAGTTTTAAGACCTGTAAGTCATTGTTGGAAACAGATAACTGAAAACTGATTTGAATATAATTCAGTGTGGAGTGCTTGGAAGAGGATTGTGCCAAGCTGCTCTGGTAACTGGACTTCCAGGGTGAAAAAAACAACCAAAAAAAAAAAAAAAAAGGCAAAACCCAAAAAAAAACCCTGCCCAAAATATATTAAATCAAAAGATGACTAACCACACTTGTGGGTGCAGCCTAAGCAAGAAGATGGGAAGTTTGTTTTTATAGAGCATAGAATACTGCATATAGTTCTCACCACCGTGCAAGAAAACACTGATTTAATCTGAAGCAGTTTCTACTAGGATGATGCTAGAAGGAGAAGAAAACAGTAGTATCAAAAAAATAACCATATAGTGTATCTACATAGTATATATATACACACTATACGCAGCATACATATATATAGTATACACACACATGCCTTCGCCGGGTGGCTCCAGTGACCAGACAGGTGCCCCTTTCACTCCCTACTCACTTCACTTTCACAGTCAGACCACGTTTCCTTACTGTCTAGACCTCAGCTTTCCCATAGCAAGATCTCTGATGTATTTAAAATAATTTAATCATAGTGCAAAAAAAGAATAGCTTGAGTCAGTGCCTCCAACAAAGGACTGCTTGGGCTTTTACTTCCTCACAGTCTGTGAGCTCCGTAGTCAGGACTCCTCCTGCTGAGTCCTCAGGTTCTGCTGTATTTTTTGAGTGTCTGTTCCCAGTACCTCTGCTATGCAATGTTTCAGCTGCTCAGATTCTCTTGCCTCTGGCTCCTACCATGCAGAGCTCTACTGCAGCTATACTGCAGCTGCATTCCAGCTCATATGGAGCTTCATGCCTTATGCTTGTGTGATACAGAAGTGAGTTGCATCAGGATAATAGGTCACCACTAATCTGTCCTAGTGATTTTCTTGTCCACGTTAGCAATAAAATTCTTCTTACAGACTGTGATCAAAACAGGGAGGCAATCATCTCAGATTACACAGGTGTCATCATTATAGAATGCTCTAAAGGACAGCAACTTAACTTCTGGAGCCCTGGCAAGATAGGTTTGTACAAAAGGAGGCAGAAAACTGTCTCCTTTTCTGATCTCCTACAAAGATTAACTAAGCAACCTGAAAGGAAATATTTGCATCTCTCATAACAGGTTGATTTATAAAATCATCAAATAAAAGTGTGTAGGTTTGAACAGTTGTGTATTCTTTTGTATACATTAATTGCTACTATGGAAACATCAGGCTCAGAGTTTACCTGGTTTTAGCACAGCAGTGGTAAGCTGTCTGCAGTACCACACAGAGAGAAGTGTGACTTGACAGCCCCTCGTGAAGGCGTAAAAGGTCAAAACGTGGCTCCCAGCCCTTCTCTGGGGAGCAGGGTTTGAATCTGCAGGATACAGCTTACAATGAGTTCTGCCAAGCTGCAGGAATGCACTCGTTTTGATGTGTTTCCGCGTGTCCGCTGGCTGTGCCTCGGTTTGCAGTTGCGTGGCGATACCCACAGAGGGTACTCACGGATAACCCAGAAGGTGACGATGCCAGGACTTTTCACCTAACCAGAGAAGCTGCAGGATTTTTACTGCAGTTTACGGCCTGTAAATTTGCTTTGAGGTGGTTCAAACGGATGTATCAGTACTCATCAATATTTTTAATTCTATACTTACAATAGTGTCACCTAACCAAAAAATACTTAGATTGGAAATGTTGTTGCTGTAACTTATTTACACAGAACTAAATGATTGAGACTTGCTTATGCTCCTTGTATCTCCTCCAGCTCCTTGCATCACCTTTTTCAACTGAGCCAAGTGCTGAATCTTTTCAATTCAGATGCTGAGCCACTTCTATTTCAGAATATTAAACAGAAAAGAAACTTAATGGTCTATTGTGCCAAGCTCTAGACCTGTATTTAACCTCCCACTTTCCCCAGAATCTCCAGAGCACAAACTGATTTTTGAATCTCCAAACCTCCTAGTAACCGTTACAGCATAACCAGCGGGAATGTATTTCAGATGCCAGGTACTTTTTGAATATACACTTGTGTTTATTTATTTTAATATGGTTTTGTGAAAAGCAACAAAACCTCTCTAGTCTCAGTCCTCTGGCTCCTGGTTGATTCAGCCAGGATACCTCTTTTCCTTTTTTTTTTTGCACAGCTTGTAGGTTGTCCTTCTCTGTTTCAGCAAGGAAAGATTGCTATAGCCCGCTACAAACAGCTTCTAAAGCAATTTCTGCTACTCTGGAACAAATTAATGGAGGTGATATGAAACAGTAAGTTGCTTCAGCTCAAATACTCTACCCAGAATAGATAGCCCTTTGACTGGCGTTGTTCCTTGTTTCTTCTAAGAATCTAAGAAATCTTGTGTGACAGAGTGAACACCAAAAAATAAAATTGCTGACTGAATCCACAACAAGCATTAAATTGTTCATAGTTGTAGACCTAAACCTCACTACATCAACAAATTTGTTCACAATGGCTACTACTATGCTCAGCTTTAACAGGGTCACCGCCCTATCCATTCCCACTGAATCTGCTGAGGCAAACTTCCAAACCACCGACAGTTTTACAGGCATGGGAAAAGAGTGGCTCAGATACACGTGCCTTTCCTCAGGCATTCCCTTTGCATGGAACAGGTGGGACTTCAGAATCTGGGTGACACATCCCATGTTTTCCTTTTGCTGCAAATGAATCAACGTCAAAATCAAATAGAAACAAGATATTTACATAATTATTCCAGATCCAACTTCTTGAAAAAGTAACACCCTACCTTCAGCATAATATAATCTAGTTATTTCTCAGACACTGACAACCCTGACACAAACCTTCCTGTCCTTAAAAAATCAGGGTCTCACTCTGCATATAAATCATGCTCTTGAATTTAATCACCTGGGAAAACAGCAAGCTTAGTGGAGCCTTTGTATTTTTATAATAGGAAAAAAAAATCCCTATCTGCAGCAGTTGGAATCTTTAAATTAATTATTTCACAGGTGCCACAGTGGGCCAGACTTGTAAGAATATTTAGGGACTGTGAGAAAACCTTCAAAATAAAAGAAACTATTGTAATTGCCTAAAGGTATAAACAATGAGATGTGAACTCTCAAAAACCTTCAGATAACTGAGCATCCTCCTACACCATTCTCACAGGCAGTTTAAGGACTGCAAAACTGAGGGAGTAAGTAGAGAGGTAGTATATCAGCCTTCCCAGTAAGCAGATAGAAAAGGACATTGCAGAGTATCTTTGGCCTTCAAACATTCGTGTTTGGTCTGGGAAGGACTGATAGATGTAGCACGCATGACCTCTCCTGCACACTGCTTCAGGCAGGGCTGTGGAGGAACAAGAAGTGCTGGGTCGATGTGGTACTTGCTGGTTTGAAGGCATCACAGAATGAAGTACAGAGGTTAAGCTGGACAGGAGACAACAGGCACACCATGCAGGGCAACTTGTCTGTCACAGAATTATGCAGCTATCAGATGTTACAAGGCTTACTGTCTACTCTCCACAGGCACTTTTGTGGTCAGCATCTTTTCACTGCAAAGACAAGGACAGGGAGTGGTGCTTAAACTCTCACCCTGAGCATAAGTATCTAGACAATTTAGGCTCACCCTATTGTTAGCACAATGGAGAGAGAACAGAAATGTCCTATTTGGTGACAAGTGCCTGCTGTTGAGAAACTAGATATCCACTAAATCAGTATTTTGAAGTGTTTACCACATATGCAGAGGAGGCAGCTGGAGCTTGCAGACAGGAGGGTGATGTGGGTGTACGTACAGGTGCTTGTCGGTAAAGGTCAGCTGCAAGCAGATACGCTCAGCAAGCCACACTCTTGGTTGAAAATAAAAAAAGTAGAGCAAACAAAGCTATTCTTGTAATGTCAGCACTGATTTCTAATGGAATATTCGAATACCTTGATTTTATGATCACTTTTTATGATTTCACTTTTGAAGCTCTCAGGAGACCCCACATCTTGCAGATGGCTATGTCTTGATAAATTCATTACTATCCTCTTGGCAGAGCCCCTAAGCAACTCCTGTATCCACACTGGGACATAATAGCTTGACGTCAACTTGCACAGACTTTGTAGTTCCTTTGCTGTTTAACCACCTGAGTTAACAGGATGAGGGTTAGATAATAAAGAAACTTCTACCTTTTTTCAAGACTAGACACCTTCAAAATTAAAGCAAATCCACTGTTCCTGCAAGAAGTTGACAGTTCTTGCAAGTTAGCCACAAAGATAACATTGAGGATGGTTTTGCAATCTTATGCAAAGACTGGAAACTCAGAGCTCAGGCAGGCCAGGTCCTCAGTGATGCCTCTTTTTAGAACAGAATCAGTATTTGCTAGAATTAAATCTGGCCTTCAAATTTGTGCCGTCTCGCAGGCCCTATACATCACTGAAAATTTTTACTTCAGCCCTAACTACGTCTTAGGAGAGCAGCCAACAGCCGAGGCAGTGATCGCAGTCATTGACTGAAAACTTCGGAATAAGCACTTAACCCAAGCTTTCCCTACCAATCTGATAAAGCCAGAGAGTGAGCATAGTCTTGTTCTCTGCCACAGTTCATGCATAAAGCAAACAATCAAGTTGGGAAAATTCTCATGAGACCCACACATCTAAAATGTGTACAGAAACAGGGTGGCAGGGATTTTAAATGTGGTGGTGCTGCATTTTTTCATGTAATATCACACAAACTATTGAGGTACAGTTTGAATAGGTGGATAGTACAGTGAGCTAGTAACTGGCTGCACTGCTGGGGCCAAAGGTTCTTGACGGTGATCAGCAGTACAAACTGGTGCCCAGTCAGGAGTCAAGTTCCTCAGCTTTTGGTAGTGTTTAGCATTTTTCCTAATGAGCTGGACAGTGGGATAAAGAGCAGTCTTGGACATGCTCACCACGTATTTGGGAGAGCAGTTAGACACTGGGGGAAAGAATCTCTACTCAGAGGGATCCTGACAGGTAGGAGAGAGCAACAGACAAAAACCTCATGAAGTTCAATGAAGTGAAGTGCAAAGTCCTGCAGCTAGGATGCAATAGACCACACTGTGGCATGGGAGAGGAGCTGACTAGATGGAAAAGAGGTTCTCAGGGAGCTGGTGAAAAAAGAGCAGGAAAAGGTCAGTGGTGTGCCCTCACAGTGAAGAAGGCTGGCTGTAGACTGGGCTCTCTGAGGAAGCACAGTCAGTAAGATGAGGAGGAGATCATCCTCCTTGTTCAGGCCACACTGCATTACTGACAAGCCCCAAAATGAAGGAAGCACAAGACGGACATGGACAACTTAGAGCAAGTCTGGAAAACAACTTCAAGATGGTTGGGGCCTAGAACATATGACATACAAAGGGAAGCTGAAGGAGGTGTGTTTGACGTCCAGCCTCGAGAAAGCTCAGTCTGGCTCTTCACGCTCACCACAGATCCCTAACGGGAAAGCACAGAAAAGGTGGAGTTTGACTGTCTTCAGGAGTGGAATAAAAAGCAAAGAACACAAGTTAATGTGAATCCTGTATTTATATTATGTATAAGGTACTGGCATTTTAGGTCTCATTAGGATCAATTTTTCTAATTTTATTTCTTCAAAATTAGCAACAAAATTTTTATTATGAAGGTGCCACTCAGCGAGAGTAAGACAATCAGAGCCTGATCCTAGATTGAAGAATGTTATTTATTGTAACTACAGTTAACTTATTTTTTTATGAAGCATGAAGTCAAGAAAGAAAAGTTTCATGCACCTCATGATAATGGTCACATACGAAGGACAACTTAGTCAAGTTGGATTTACGAAGTTATCACAGTTTAATTAATCTCTTGTCAAATGTAACTATTACTCAACCAAATTAAGGGGTAAATCCAAAATATTTTTTCCTAAAAATTATGCATTCCTTCTGCAAGAAAGAGGCCTTGTTAAATGATAATGGGCTCATGTATAGCAATTACATCTGTACTACAAGAATGCTATTACTTAGTGAAACAAAGCAGAAAAGTCTGCTTTTAAAGCCACATCACATATGCGTAGAGAACAAAGCAATGATGACCTTTAATATATCTCTGTTCAAAAATAACGTCCAAGACCAAGAAAACACTGCAGAACCGTCTTACTAGGGGTTCCCATGAACTCCTCCTCCATTAACAGAAGGAAACATCTGCAACCCTTTGGCTCTCTTGACAACTGTACAGATGTCTGGGGTACCTCTGGCACATAATGAAATGAGGTTTTGATCCTCAGCACTAGCTCCGACCATGGCTTTACTCTAACATCCTGTCTGTGTGATGCACTGGAGTTACATTTCTTTCCCTCACAGCTAATACATGCCCCAAAGAGCTTCCGCCTGAAAATAACAGATCTTTCCGTTCAGCAACACATACACAGAGAAGAGTGTTGTACTTCTGTATTGTATAAATATCTCCCTTAAATGCTGTTAGATGCACAAGGTGTTTCACATCCAGTTCCTTCCCCTTTCCATTTATGCAGGAGCAGAGAACCATGCGTGTAGTCTGTGCTGCTGATCAGAAAAACCTTTTTGTTTTGCTGCTACTGCCTGCTGCATTTAGAGCGCTTCAGAACTTCCGAATGGTGTTCCACAAAAGACAAAACTCGCCGTAGTCATCCCCACCATGCACACACACACATTCTGCCTCCCTGGGCCTGCAGAGAGTCTGCAAATTACCACAGGAGCATTTCTTCCCTCTGCTCACCACCAGCTTCAGAATCCCTGCTGCAGGGTAGTACAAGTTTCATCTTTGTATGCATTTAATTTTGAACATATACGTGATTTTCCGTGCATCAAACCAACGACAATTTCCTTCATTAATAGGTTTGGATTAAAAATTTAAGCTGTGTTGCAACAGTGCTTATACCTACACTCATAACACATGTAGAAAGATTTCTGAATTCAGTATCAGCACCTATGAAATGAGCCTATGGAGGAAATCAAGAAGCCCAAGAGCTTTGACTGACCACGCTTACAAGCAGGAAGAGAGGAAGTCTTCTTCTCTGAAGCATCAAACCTCCTCAGTACATAGTATATCCCATATGTGATGTCCTGTGCTTAGTAAAGTAATGTAAAACTCTGTAAAAGCACAGTCTTTTTATACATCAGTAAGAAATATAACGCATAGCTAGATTTTCTGTTGAAGCAAAAGTACTAATGTTACAACTTTTAAGAAAGTTACTGACTGGTTTCTTGAAGAAAATGTGGTTATTGATGCCCTCCACCAGCTCCCTATGACAAAGTCAGCTTCTCACACTCTGGTTTATTCAAAAATAGTAATTTCTGAGTTCTCATTTGGAGGAACATTTGAAAATATCTGTTTAACAGCAAGAGATTTGAAACATGACCAGGCACACATTTGAACTACATTTCACTAAAATTCAAGTGGGAAAAGACTATTATTAATCACAAGTCATCAGTTTGGCTATTTTAAACATGTTTGTCTCCTCGTTACTACAACAAAATTGTTTTCACAACGGGTTTCTGCTTCATCTACTCCAGGCATAAATTGGAAGTTTTACTTCTATTTTATCCAGGAGGGAAGCTTCATCTTTATACCAGCTGAATATTACCTACCATAAGTGAAAATATACAGAGGTCAGGCACAGGCACGCATAGCTTCCCTACATATGTTCAATCCTCTCTTGGACTTCCTCATGCAACAGGGTCATTTCTACTGTAACATAAGTGAGGGGAACTATCTTTATTTCAGAGAAACTAGTCCATAAAAGGACAGATACCAGGGATGCTTTTTCTAGGAAGGTAGAAAGGGTGGCTTTTGGGCTATTTCCACCTTCATAAATAAAGAAAGAATATGTAGTCTATGTAGAAGAACTTGCAAGTACATATGAACAAACATAAAAAAACTGAAATATGAAGAAGAAGAATGAGAAGAAAAATCTGTTCCTAAAACCATTCTGAGAATCAGGGAAATTCAAAATCAAATTTAGGAAAAGAAATTTAAGCTAGTTAGTATTACTCAACTGCTGTGGTACGACTCATATGACTGGATATTAAACTCATTGGTTACAGTCTATTTAGGAAAGACAGTGGGGATATTACATGGTTTAGAGCTGCAAAGAGTTCAGGAAAACAGAACCTTTATTGTATACTAATTCACTTACTAAATTATAAATCACAAAATGGGATAATGATTAGACAATATATTAGGCTATTGAATAGCCTGAGGAAATAAAACAGCAAACCTCTTTCCTTGTTAAAATATTGAGGCAAAATGTGTCCATCTACAGACTGTCAATTTAGGAGGTTTTGGTGCTCTACAAGTACAAATACAAGTAAATCAAGTAGATGTAATTATATTGATGCTTTCCCCATATGGAAATAGAATACAGTTATGATTAATATACATACTGGGTGCTTTAAATGATCCAGTTTCTCAAACCTGAAGACAAAAATTGAAAAGAAAGAGATATTTAAGTACAAAGAACAGCTAGGAATTACTTCTGCTGCAGCATGGTCTTTCCAGCAACCAAGTTCTTGAGTTAGTTGGGCATGCTTCACACAAATGTCTACTCCACCCACTCTACATATTACAGGCCAATCTGATGTGGCTGGAAGTTCTTTCTTAACTGGCCACCTGGAGGACAAATTAATTTTTAGTACTTGAGAAGTTTCTTGAGTTTTTGCCTCTTTCTTCAGCTCATAAACGATGAAGAAAGAAAAATTGTCTCCTACATCCCAGTGTGATCAGTAGAAATCCTGTAGAAATCCTGGGACTGATACAATTTGGTTTTATAATCAGAACAAATGTTGATCAGGAGTCCTCCAAACCTTCCTTGGGATGCCAGAAGAAATGTGAAAAGTACTTGAAATTGGTCAAATAAGGCTTTCCTAAATGCCCCAAACTGATAATGACTACTGAAAGTGGCTGTAATTATAAAAAGCAACATCAAGAGGAATGAAGACATTTGTAGTGGCTGAGTATATATGTGGTATGGAAAATACTTGGCCACTAGAAGGATAATATTGGCTAAAAACACTGATGTAAGTAGGTGGAAGTTAAAGAAGCCCATGAAATTCCAAGGCCATTAGAATTAAAGAAAAAAGGAGAGAATTGCTTGAACTTGCCACAGAAACAAATATTTAGGCAATAGTTATTAATTTAGTAAAACTATTGAGCCTGTTAACTGGTGATAGCCAGCAACAGAATAATTCATACATCAATGTATAAATTCTGCATCTTTTGCATTGAGCTTGGAGTGAAGTTGAATTTGGAATAAGTTCATATTCCGGTGAAGATTGCATCATTTTTGTTCAAAAGATGGTCTTACACCCTCTGCAAATTTCATTTTTGTGAACTTCCAGAATGTCAAGCTAACTGCAACCACAGGTAAGATCAAGGAAAGTCTGTTCCATCAGAAAAGTATTGCAATGTTATAACATAATGAATGCAAAAAAATCTTGGCTTACGAAAGACTTGAGTAGCTGATATATCAGAAAAAGCATCAAAGAGGAAATAGGTGTTTCTAAATGCAAGTAGTCCTTACTGAGGAAATTATAAAAAAATCCTAGCAATATCTAACATTTATCAGTAAAATTCATTGGAGGTGTAAATGAGATGTGAACTGATCAGTTATATAGGCTGGCTGTGTGACCTCCTAAGGTACATTTGTTCCAGCAGCATCACTTTAACACAGCTAAATTCTATGCCAGATACCTAGAAACATAGCTGCCAGGTACACTGCTAGGCTAGGAGATTGTATCCTGGAAAGCAGTAACACTGGAAAGCGCATTGGAACTTTGATGCCTGTGCAAGAAGCTAAATGCAATTCACAGATGCATCAGCAGGAAATCTGAAGGTGGGAGTAGGGAAGTAATTTAATACAGAAATTACAGAGCCTCTCACTGCAATGATCTTCCCAGATCTGTTGTCAACACTTTCTTTTAATAAGGAAGCTGACAACTTTGAAAATTTACAGAAAGGTCTGCAATAGTGATTCAATGAATTACAATAAGTGACTGAGGAAGTTCAATTTATTTTGCTTGTTGAAGAGATGTTGTAAAATAGGCGGGGCAGAAAACTTTCCAGTAAAATCAGAGTGTGTGAGAGCATGGTACATCATGAAAGATACAGTCTGTCCAGGCTTATAGCACATAGAAAAATTACTTGAACTCCAGACTTGTGAAAACAGGACTTTTGAATCATCCATTGCTTTCTAAATTTTTGTTGGAAACTCAAAATCAACTGTGAATTTTTAGCTGGAACTAATCAGGAGGCAAATTCTTCAATTCTATATAAGTATCAAAGGAAGATCCTTCTGACAGACAGTGGCTCTATAGTTCAGGAAAAAAAAAAAGTATCCTTTGACTTATCAGAGAAGAATATTTTTTTCCTTTTGGCCTAGTTTTTAAAATACACAAAATTCTATTAACCTTCTACCTTCTGAAAAGCTCCCTGTCACATGTCTTGAGAAATGGAAGAAAATTTTAGTGAACAGTTGGGGTATAACAAATCAATTTATACTCTGATAGTATATTACCTTTACATCAACTTCAGAACTTTAGTTTCTAAATACAAAGCCCCATATTACCAGAGTTAAAGAGAAGTAATTGCTAGAGCTTATCTTCTGATCCTCCAAAACATGCCATTAGTAGATGAAAAAAGCACATTTGCTTACCAAGTGAGTCCTGCTACCTTTCCTGTAATGATGAAATTGTCTCACCCCACCTGTATCATAGATTCACTGAGTTTTCGTGATTTAAAATTACTTCCATCGCTAAAAATGTCTTAATTTTCCCTGGAGTGGAATTAAAAGGCCTATAGCAAAAGAATTACAAAGGCATGCAGAAAGAATATGAAGTCACTCATTTCAGAACTTGTAAAGGGGCCCTAGGATCTTGGATTTGCAGTCAGATACCTGGAAACATAAGTAATCATAATCCACAGGGGGAAAACAGGAGAAAGAGTCTTTTGTGGATGTCACGAAGGAAAATCTTGTAAGAAATACTTTCTTTCATGATTTTTCCACTCTTGAGATCTGAAAGCTAAGTCAGGACTTAGTGGTTTGAACTCGCTTATGTACGTCAGCAGCTGCTCATTTAATAATTACTTTCACAAGCAATAAAAGACTAGTGAGTACGTATTCTCAGAACTAGAAATTAGCTTAAACCAGAATTTTTATTTATTGGAGGCCTTTGTTTTTCACTACAGAAACATTTGAACAACATACAATTGATTTCTTTTCAACAGAGGGAAGATGCACTTCTTAGTAAAAAAGCGTAATGTCAGTTAAAAGTATATATTATGTATGACAAACGGACCGTGTCTCTCTATACAAAATAGCCATGTGTTTTCAGACAAAATCTGAACTGATGTTGCCACTGATTTTCTTTCAATGACAAGGCATCCTGCTCTGTATGGCACAACAATTGTGAGTGATGGTGAGTCAAAGTCTTTTGTCAGGTACAGCAGCCTAATTTCTGGATTACTTCAGTTACAAGTCAGAGTAACTGAGAACAGAGTTCAGTTTATCATGCTTCTGTTTCTGAGAACTTCCTGTATCTCATGAGCCTTTGAAAACCTGCTTGAATTGTTTTCTTAAGAAAATGTTACTGTAGAAATGTAAGAGTCTATGAAGGCATATTAGCTGTGTTGGTGTGAGTGACTGCACAGACAAAAGAACATAAAATCTTCCTGAAAACTGTATCCTGTTGGAATCAACTGTCTAATACTACAGAACATTTTCTGTGATGACTTTAAACTGTGACTTACTTCTGTTTTGGTAGAAAATCCCAAACTTTTTGTTCAACTATTTTTCATTCTATAGTATAATGAAGTTTCTTGATTAACAGATTGTTATCATATTTATCACAATTTACTTTTTGTCCTGTGGGGAAAAAATACATCTGTGATCCTTTCTTGCTTCTTCTAAAGCATATGGTTTTAGATAAGCTGAAGGGGAATAAGACATATATTTTTAAAAAAAATTGAACATGAAAATGCTCATTAATAATCTTTTAAAGTGAGATAACAGGATGGTTTTCCTCTGTAGGAAATACCATAAAAGAATCCATAAAAATTATCCGCTGAGAGTGCAATCACATGATTCCCATGGGGAAGGAAAAGGCCTGGTTGTTTAAGGTCACAGTTCAAGGGACAGAGCAGTTGATTTCTGTGTCCCATCAAATCTGAGAGCTTGAATTGCACTTATAAGACACTCTAAACTTATACCACAATGATAAGGCTGCATGGTCAGACCACTAGACCACGGAAAAATACCAAGCATTTTGTATGTCAAATTGTTTTTAGGGAAAGAAAATTATTAGTAATATAATAATTATATTTTTCCCAAAATTTCAGCTGAAATATATTATTGTAAGGAGTAACATTTGTGCAACTGGCTGTGACAGCACTCTCAGAGACATTTATCTCCACTTTTCCAAATGGAGCCTGTTAAGAAAATAGTTTCAAGTGTCAGCATTACAAAACCTGGAAGAACTCCTCTTTTTAAATAGTTGCAGTGTGTAAAAGAATTGGGAAAAAATATGGAAGTTATGTCACATAATTTCCTCCATATGGATTTTAGATGATACTGAAGCTTCATTTAATTATATATTATAAAATTAAAACTGAGAACAGTGTAGTGTTCTCATCAGTTGTTTAATAGCATAGAACTTCTACTTGAATAACAAAGTAAAATCCTGACAGTAGGTTCCCTATGAAATTTGGTGAACAAGAATTAATATTTCCACTGAAAATAAACCCACATGATGATTATTTCTGGAACTCTCCAAAGAGGAGGCGAAGGCCTGGGAGGACCTCTGGTCCCCATGTCACCTCTTTTCTAGTCTCACAGCACTCATTGTCTCCGAACATTCATACCTCCGACAGATAAAGTTCAATTCATGCTTATTCTCTTAACCTGATACAAATTCCTACCTAATCCAAAAGAAAAAAATATTTATTTTATTATAATTCCTTGGCAATGTTAAATATTTATCAAGGCCTCTCAGAGCAAAGGAAACTCAGAGTAACCAGTGAAATGAGATGGTCCATGAAGGAATAGTTTGAGTTCAGCCAACATCTCTCAGCTGCTGAGATTCAAAGGACACTGCTCTCTGAGATCCAAACATGCAGAGGACAGTGTCCTTTGCCATGTACTCTCACCTTGCTTCCATTTCCTTTGAGTGGCTGTAAGGGACTAATGAAGAGAGAAAAGAAAAAACTCCACAACTACAACACTTACACCTGGAATGAAGGATGTTGACGGGTCAGTTTGTGATACAATGTAAAAGGTGGAGATCTTGCCTAGGTAACTAGTGGGTCTGTTCTGACCACAGATCCATTAGATTGCTGGTTTCAATTTTGATTTTTGCATAATTGCTAAAATGTTTTCTTTCAATACCTCCTGCCAATTTGCTCTCCCACACTGCATAAATCCAGTGGTTAAAGTAGAACCCAGGGTGTAGAACAACAGATTCACAACTCCGTTGTCCAGCTTGGAGGAAAGTTTTGATATCTTATGTTAGGCAAGCATCCTAAATTTTAAGTATGAAATGAGAGGCCCACCCCAGTCTTCCCTACTGAAGGCACAGCAAAATAATAGGCTGAAGTAGCACAGATGAAATTCAGAAGGGGTATGAGAGAAGAAAGTGGAAATAAAAGCTCAAATTCCCCCATTCTGTGGAAGACTCAGCTGTCAACGCTGCAAGGTGACAGCTGACACCATGATGACATTGGCAGTCATGCACTTAAACATATAACTGATGAGCTGACTCAGTGGGCACAAGGGAAAGATATTAATATAGGAAAACAATGGTGTTTAGAAGATGGTCAGTGAAGACCATCTTCATTCCTTCTTTCCAGCTTCTGGATCTGGTCTTTAAGCTCAGTGATACCTCTGTCTTTGCCTCTGACCTTTGAGACTCAAATCACAACTGCTTAACTGTAGGAAAAAGAAAACCATTAAGAGAAAATATTTTTAACAGTGATCTGAGGAACACAATACCACCAACAAGGAAGGACTTATCTAAAAATAAAATAATCAAACATCCTAGAATAACTTCCAGACTGTTCCATTTTATAAATGAGGATTACTGGCACAATGTCTGTATCTCAAGGCATACTGTTTACTAAATACAACTAAATAAACATCGATAACCTCTAGCCTGACAGAATATGAATAGGAAAGCCTATGCTGGAACACTTATTTGATATATTGCTCTACTTTTCTTTCTTTTTTTTTTTTTTCTTTTCCTGTGAGTGATATTGGCAGCTTCGCTTATTCGGAAAGTAAAATTTCCAAAAGTCGCTCGTGCCCTGCCAGCACAATGTTTATATTCAAGCTACAACTTGTTGGCATATAATACTGGGTACTCGGAATGATTATGCAGTATTGCATTTTTTCTTAATGAATGGAGCACATTCAGAGAGGATTAATACTAACCTTTAATTCGTGTCCCAAATTTCTTTTTAATTTTGTTTCTGGAAAATATAGAAAATTTAGTTTTTACAGCAGGATTCTGCTTACCTAACAATAGCCATATCAAATTCGAAATTTAATATAAACCATTTGTATCATTTCCCTTTATAATCAGTGATCTATCCATCTAAAAAGGCATATGAGATGAATTTTCTTCCAACAAGTCCCATGAATCTCCAGTGTAGGTAGTGGAAGCAGCTAGTTCTGAACGGCTAAAGTTAGATGAGACAAATCCCAGCCAACGGCTGGGTGATCTGTACCAAGGGAAAGCTGTGACATACAAATTATATCCATTACCTCAGAAGAGGATGATTGATTTTCTTTCTTGAGGGTCATCAGTCTTCGTTGGGTAAATTCCTACAGAGTGTTAGAATTTAAATTGGAAAAAATCTTTTTTGAGTTCGTGGAGCAGATCCTCCCAAATTCAGCTACTTTTCCAGCAGACTGAGAAAGCAATGGCTGGCAGAATCACTTTTCCTGAAATACAACCACTGAACTATTAGCATTATATAGAGTGAAATAGCCTACGGAGTCTTTTTGGTACTTCACAACAAAAATAGTGTTTCCATCACTGAATTTAGAGAATACCAATACATTATCTTAGAAAACACATGGCTAGTCTGGATTCTTTAGCTGCATAAATACACATGAGAGCAATGGGCAATGCTGATTGTCAGATTCTTTCATGGCAGCTCCCCAAAAGAAGTTATACTACATGGGAAATTAGAATATTTGGGGAATAATTGATGTCTAGATGCACAGAGGCAAAGCAAGTAGCCAGTGGCATCCACCCTGCATTCTCTCCACTTAGCTATCAGAGTTGAAATGGGCATTTGGACATGAAAACATAAATATGTAGAACCAATTGGCCTTTTTCGTGTTCACAGATAGTAGCACCAAGCCATCATGTATTTTCCTGACAGCCAGAGCCCATTCCGTTGTCATACACTGTCCCTTTACAACCCAAAAGAAGTTGATGACATAAACATATCCTTTTCCTAAACACTTGGGTTGTGTGTGATTTAACCTTTAACTCCCACTTGTTGTTGTAGGTTAGATGTCAAATATTTCTTGCGAGCCTTTGGCAAGGATTTGGATATGTTTTCGTCACTCTTCCCCTAAGTAATGTGGGCTGCAGTTGCAGAAGCATCATAGGAAGATTTCCCTTCCCCCTAGCCCTCCGGCCACTTCCTCCAAGCTCAAACAGGAAAGCAGAGACAATGCAGAGGGACCAGCCATGGACTCACAGTAAATCTGCAATTACTTGAAATGTCACTTCCTGTTTTTGAAGCCTACAGAAGAATAAATACCCTTCTGGGCCATGCTGTGAAGCCAAGGGGCCCTGGCATGTGAGCTCCCAGTGCTGCTGGGCCTGGGGGCAGCAGGAACACAGAGACGTGCAGCTCGGCCGAACACTCCGATGCTTCCAGAGGTGACAATCAGTCTTCCTCTAGGGACTTATAAATGCTATTTGACCTGTGTAAATGGGATTTTCTTTCCCATTAAGACTGCTACTTCTGCTTTAGAAAAAAAGGCTTTGATACAGAAGGAGTTTCATACATATTAGAGGCCAATTTTCACTGCCAGTCTTTATGGAGTTTAATTTGTCAGAAGTCCCTGACACTTTGTCCCTCATAAACACCTATATAGTTCTTTTCAGTAGATCCTGCTGAAAAATAACCCACCATACAGTTCTCCCCCTGATATTTGGGGTGACTTTCTCCAGCTGTATGCAATATTTGGTCAACGTTACCAAAACGACAGCCCAAAGTGGGCTTGAACATAGGTTGCAGAAAGGGCAGGAATGGGTTAAGTCAACAGTAGCTTAAGAGAAAGCTACTTCTAGAACTGTGGTGTTAGTGTAAAGGATATTTCAACTCTGTAAGTAGTATTCAGGATGTTGAATAAGAATTTGCAGTAAGTTTTGGCATCTCATGAATGCTTTCCCAACCTTATGTGTAGACCAACCTCTGTTCTTTTGGAAAACATAGAAGAAAGCTCTGTGAAATACCTCTCTCCTCTCAGAAACATGGCAAGGTGCACTTCTGTGTCTCAGTGATCATGCTTTGCCGGACTGAAACATGCTTAATTCACAAAGCAATGCATTTGAATGTTTAATTGTACCTCATGACCTAAGAACAACAGATCAGGCATAAAAGGGAAGCCAGTGCTGCTGGGTTTGAAAGGCTGACAGTGGAAAACGCATTGCCAAAGTGAGCAAATGTTGCGTAAAGTCAGAAACTGTTCTGTGAAGCAAGTACTGCCTAAACTGTTTTCACAGAAGCACTACTTCAAGTAAATTGCATAAAATTCTTCAGAAGTATTTAAAAATGCTTTCTTCATGTTGTTCCTGGAGAACCCTATAGAACCCAGAAATTCACCAGAGTTTATAATTTCTTGCTTTTTTCTGCATTTGTATTTACCACATTTTCATGCTGCTTTTATCTGAATAATACATAAAGAAGGAGAACAAACACAAGGATCATATGAATAATCTCAATTGTTTTGGTTTGTTTGGGGTTTGTTGTTGTTCTTACAATGTGATTTTTTTTCCGTTATCAAAGTTGCACAGAGAAGATGGGCTGGAAAGCTGTCCGATGGAAAAGGACTGTGAGAGACTGAAAAGTTAAAAGTTAACGACACAAAAGCCTTGCCTATTTGTGGGGGTGACAGGGTACTTTGCTGAGGCCAGGTTTCCAGCCCCCAAGGAGGAGGAGGTGAGGTTTTGGGTACGTAGCAGCAAGCCTCAGGTCCACACAAGAGAGAGAGGGTGAACGCCCACCACAGGAGGCTACAAGACAGGTAAGAGGCAGACCCTGCAGAGAAGGGATCGTTCCTTTTATCATGCCAGCTGTCTTCCCTCACACACACTCGCACTCTGTTGTAAAACTCCCACCCTGCCCTGGGGAAGGCCACATTCACAGGAGACATTCACATTTACAAGTTGGACTGAGAACATTCATCCTTCTGATGAGGCATAGCTGGCTTAACTAAGTCAACTTGAGAGGCAGCTGTCATGTCCTAGAAGGAGTCATAAACCACCAAAGGCCACCAAAGTGCCCCCAGATTCATCCTTCAGGCCTTCCACCAGAAAACTGAAAGATCCCCCCACTAGGGGAGGTACATGGGCATTCCCACCTGAACCTGAGGGTATATTAACCCACTGGACTTTGTGTTTCACAAGGTTTCCCCACTCCGGATGGATTAAGACAGTGACCATCACTTCAGCCAATGAAATTGCTACAACCGAGTTTCATCACAGGACCCTTGGGTGGTGACTATATACCTTTCTATTCTTACCCTTTCTTTCTTTTCTTCAAAATATTTCCTTAAGTGTTATTTTTATGCTTTCGTATTACTACATCACTACAGGTAAAAACCAAAAAGGCTACATACCTGCTTTCCACTGCAACCAAATTGTTCTAAAATAAACTATATATCTGTATATGTATATATGTGTGTGTATGTGTGTGTGTGTGTCTGTGTGTATATAGATAGATATATATATATAGATAGATATAGATATATATATATTTGTGAACAGCAATCATTCAGTGTCATTTCATTGTAATACACCCCAAGGGATTTACTAACAAGAACCTGGGTTATCTTTGCCTTCTGGGGTGGGTTGCGGCTGTTGATCAACAGCAGCTGAACATGAGGCAGGGTGGGCCAAGGTGGCCAAGAAGGCCACTGGCATCCTGGCCTGGATCAGCAATAGTGTGGCCAGCAGGACCAGGGCAAGGATTGTCCCCCTGTACTGGGCACTGGTTAGGTTGCACTTTCAATGCTGTGTTCAGTTCTGGGCCCCTCAATTCAAAAAAGACATTGAGGTGCTGGAGCAAGTCCAGAGAAGGGCAATGGAGCTGGGGAAGGGTCTGGAGAGCAGGTTTGATAAGGAGCAGCTGAGGGAGCTGGGGGTGTTTAGCCTGGAATAAAGGAGGCTCAGGAGAGATCTCATCACTGTCAACTGCCTGAAAGGAGACTGTATTGAGGAGGCAGACAGTGTCGAGTTGTTCCAGGGTGGGTTTACATTGGATTTTATGAACAGCTTCTTCATGGAAAGGTTTGTCAACACAGCTTTCTCCAGCTAGATGGTTTTGCAGGTGACTAAGGTAAAAAAGCAAGACTTCCATGTCGTCACAACTGGATCAGTCAGGTAGGAGTGGCACTGGCATCAGAAGTCCAGGACGCTTTCTGCTTCACTGACAGTTTTGGCATTTTGGGGTTTCATCCTATGCTTAAAATTTCAAAGTACTAAGTCCTCTACACCACAAATATCCTTACAGAAAACTCTAAGTTATATAACACCACAGAAACATAGCTGACACTGCTTGGAAATGGAGTCTCACACCATGTTAGGCATTCATATTCTCATTTCATATTTTCTACCCTACAATCATATTTTATTCCCCATTTTTAGATATACAGGTAATTAATTCTACCAGTACTCCTCTGATACTGTTAAGACTAAGGCTTTTTGCTGTAGGGTAGATTTTCATGTCTTGAACACATCCATGCTGGGAATTCAGAGTGGACAAAGCCTTATTTAAATGCCTGTTTAGCTTGTGACCACAATCATAATAATGAAAGCAGGAGTAACTCTATCAGAAAATCCTCAATATTGTGTGTTTTTGCAATTAAAACCAGTCATTTAGAAATACAAATTAAAGTCTTGAAGGTATACTAATGGTGCACACTTTTTTTACCTTTTTTTTTTGAATGGCATAATATTAATGAACGAATATTGCTGCCAAAAATATTAGAAAGGATTATTTGAAGCCTGCATTGTTCCCTGCCAGCTCATCTGCTGGCTCTGGAGGCTCTGTGTTCTTAAACAAACTTATAACCAAGATCATATCAATGTTAGGGATGCCAAGGTTTTGATATTATTAGGGAGCTGGAGCCACAGTGCTACTGAGGGCTCTCAGGGTCCACATCGAGCTGCAGAACCCCTGGGGCAGTGTTAAACTAGGCACCCTAGGGGTTTGACACTTTCCACACATTAGCTGGCAGCCTAGAAAACAGTAAGATTCATAAATTAAATTTGAACTTTCATCATATTAGAAACTTCTGTTCCCACTGCAAGATCCTTCATCTCTGGCCTTTCAATTTCAAGGTCACTTATTTAGCCAGGACTCCAAAGGATCTGAGGGACACCAATTGTTCCTGGTTTCTTTTGGGAAAAACATTAAAAAAACAAAAATATTTTCTATTTTTCTATAAAACTCAGACATTCCCTTTCTGAAGAGACTATAACAATTTCAAGAAAACTATATGTATATGTTTCTAATTAAAATAATTTTCTAAGGTCAAGAAATGCTAATTGGCTCCTTCATGGCTTATATGTTTTAGATCTCAGGGAAATCTTCAGATTTTTGAGGTTTTGTTTGCTTGGTTGATTGTTGTTTTGTTTGTGTTTATTTGGACACAAATTGTCTTTGTTCTTTGTTTTGTTTTTTTTTTTGTTGTTTGTTTTGATTTAATTTTTTGTGTGTGTTTTTTTGTTTGATTGGTTTGTTCTGTTTCATTTTGTTTTGCTTAATTTTGTTTTGTTTTGTTTTGTTATTGAGTAAAAATTTAAAATTAGCCAAGCCTACAAAAGCAGATGCATTGATACCCTTAGGTACCCAACATGGACATGCTGAGTCCCAGTGGGTTACATAATTTTAGGTTGGAATCACTTATGTGTTTCCACAACAAAAACAGGTACTTAGAGCAGTTTAAAATCAGACACACAACTGAAAACTAATGACTGGAAAACTCACAGGGGATAACTTTCTACTAAGCATAAATTGTTTCTACTAGAAAAAGACATGGATTTTTAGGAAATGATGATTAGCTAAAAAAGTGTAAATATTGGTAGAAGACCAAGGTGGTATATTTTCACTCTAACTCTCTCTACTTTAGCACATTGAAGTCTGCCTGTCTACAGATTATACTTACTTGCATAAGTGTTTTGAAGGACTATTTAGATCTTATTTCATTGATCGTGTTTGGCTTTTCAGACTCAGTAGCCTAACCTACACGTATTTAAAACTGGGAATAAATGCAAAGACTTATATTTAGCCAGCCATTCATTTCTGGGGATTTGGTCAAACCAGAGTTCATCATTTCAGACATTCCCTTGAGACTATAACATGATCTCCCTTCAAAAACAGAGGATTTAGGAGACTTGGTGATTTAGGAGACTTGGTGATTTAAGAGGCTTACTGCTAGTTTGTAGGAATACAATCAGTATCTGCAAGGAATGCTAATTTTACTGAGTACTTCCATGCTACGAATCTGTAAGACCCAATTCACTGTAATAATCACTATATATTTGCGTTGGTTGTAACTAATGGATATAAAACTCTTCCTTTCTAATACATTGCCCTAAGTGCTGTCTAAATCAACAGCAAGTTTCAGTGTAATCTCACAGTAATGTTCAGTAATCCTTCGATTTAGGCAAATATCTGCATTCAGGAAGCCATTGTCATAGTTAACTTTATTTGTGAGTATTCACCAAGACAGAGGCCTCAGATCGTGCTGTAAGCTGTTCTATCAAAAGAAATAAATTTATTAAATTCTGTCAGATTTTATTGATTCAGCCTGGAAAATCTGTACAAATAATCAGGTGGAAATAGATCCTTTGTTCCTCACATCTTTGACTACATTAGACTTTCCTATTATTATTATTATAATACCATGCCATAGTTCGTTAGCCAATATCCCCAGTTAAAATGTATCACTGCCTTGACATTAAGTAGATTTAATTTCTTTGTGGAGGCACAAAGATTAGTAATATTTTGGCACTGTTTCGTATTGTTTTCAAGTGGATAGGGGTGGCTTCTCAAACTTCAACATATTCTGGAGAATATCCAAGGCCAGTCACAAACTAGAAGATCGTATGAATTCAATAAATTATTAAGGGTCATTATTGACCAACCTTTCTTCTCATTTCCTTTTGAGAGGAATAATGACTTTGTCATGAAAAACTTTCAAAAGTATAAGAATGTGAAAAATAGGCAGTCCAAATCAGTTTAATAAAGACAGATTCAAGTCCAGCTACACTGTATTTTAAGCAACAGACTGAATAGTATTGAATGAGCATTTATATAAACAACAGTCAAGCATAGGCAAAAACACAATTTCTGGAAATTTCGATTTGTTTGCCATTAGTTCATACTTGTGTTAAACATGAAATACCTTAAAAAATATGAAAGTTATATTAAATGATGCCTGCAGCAGTATGACCAAACTTCTGCAAGTCAAAGTCAGCCTTCTGGGAATACAGCTTGTCTATTTTGCAATATCTATCACACAAAGAAATTAAAAAGCAAACTCCAGCCAAAACTCTCTATAAGAAGTAACAAACCTTTCCACTTTATTTGGTCTGCTAGCTAGGTGAACCAGTAGCCCTTAATTCACTTGACAACTTACTTCTGTAGAAAAAGCACACAGCAAAAGAGGAGTTATCAGCTAAGACAAATTTCAAAAAGTACCTGGCAAGAGAGAGTATGAGGAAGCCCTCGTGTGATGTAACTCAACATGGCTCAATTGAAATCACCACTCGAGAAACTTTATAGCTTGGCAAAGATTTAAAACGAATGTCTCAGAACACGTGCAGCCTTTATGAAGACTCTAATAACGTAAACTTTCCATTTAAAACCAAATATTACAGGATCAGAGAATACGCTGCGTTAAAAGGGACACACAAAGATTATAGAGTCCAACCCCTGCCCTACACCAAGAGTCACCCCCTGGGCCTGAGAGTGTTGTCCGAAGAGTCCTCGGACTCTGTCAGGCTGGTGCCATGACCACCACCCTGGGGAGACTGCCCCAGCACCCAACCACCTTCTGGGGGAAAAACCCTTTCCTGATAGCCAAACTAAACCTCCCCTAACACAATTCATGCCAGTCTCTCAGGTCCTGTCATATGGATCTGCATAAAACGGTTTAGCTCCTTTTTTTCGCAGGCATGACAAGCAGCTGCTGCACTTTTGAGGTCACTTGAAAGGGCTGAAGCTTCACCCAGTCTAATTACGAAATTTCCATTGTTATTTTATGCCTATATCTTTACGTTAAGGCACATTATAGGCTTTGCCATTGTATCAGTTCATTCCTGTCTCAGCAGATTTCATTTCGTGAATGTAACACGTAAGTTACGGTGGCTTGCAGCCTGCTCCTAGCAGTGTGTGTGAAAGTCTGTATGAAATGAATGGGGTTTTCTGGGTTTCGAAGGGATGAGCAGAGCACTATGGAGAGGTGTCCTACTGTAAAAGGGGAAGAAAAAAAATTTAAAATACATATTCTATTTATTGTAGATTTTATTTCCTCAGTTCAGACATTGGTATTATTCTTCAGGAAACTAAATGATGTCATTTCCTTTCTACGGGCAAGTTACATAAATGCTGGAATATAGCCACTTCAAACAATGTTCAAACAGATGGCTGTGTGTATAAGTGCCAGAAAAGTGAAAGCAGCCACTTGCAGTAAAAAATGTTACCCCACACATGGTATAATATTCATTTTATAACCTCTCGCATGGACTTACATGGCTCATTCTTCTAATTTTTCCAGGCACAAATCCATTTGGAAGTAGCTGCAGGATACCAATACAAAATAAATTAAAATTATATAAATAAAATAACTTGGGCAGAACAAAGCTTAATGTCTTGATAGATACCAGCCACAACTGAGAACAGAATACAGACAGATCTTAATATCAAACATTTCATTTGTTTAGTTACTCCAGGACTGAATTTTGAGTACTAAACCAGAGACACTTAAGAAAATCCAATTTGGTTCAACGTATTCATAAAGCTTGGTAATTTAATTAGATCTATGACAGCCAAATCCCTTGAACATGAAACCATATTTACTGTAAAAAAACCAAAACCTGTCCATAAGGCAATGACCTAAAGCCAAATGCTGTATTCAGCACAAACAGTGAGGAGGAGCAAACATCAATTTGATTCTTGGAAACACAACCATAAGGACAAAACCTAGTACTACATGACTGACCTTCCCAGAAAAGGTCTCACAGGACTGTGAGCCCAACAGAACAACAGTGTTTCATGTCAGAAAGGAGAAAGGAGACAGCACAAAGGAAGGGACCACCCTCCAGGACACACTGAAACCCACCCCAGGAGACCTGCAGGCACTGCAGCTTCTGGAGGTAATTCTGTTTCTGCCTTTCTGTCACATGTCCCTCCTTACATTTTACCATTGTGGGATTCAGAATAAGGCAATACTAGTGGGTCAGCTGCAGCATCTTACAATGTCAGGAGAGAATCAGGAGCACCCTGAAAGTACAAGGCTAACATGAAGAAATCAGAGAGGCCACCTCCTGATATTATAAAATGCCACAATTCTCTCTAGCACCAAAATCTTCTGACTCGATAAAACAACGCACTGAAAACATTGGGTAAGATGTTTTTAAAGTTTTAAAGGAGTTTGAAATTGTTCTGACTCTGTTAAAATCTAACACAGTGGGAGAAATCCCCGACTTCAAAAGGAGTTGCAGAAGACCAAAGCACATCACTTCTGAATTTTCTATCCAGGCAGCTTTGGGGGTACTTTCTTTCATGCCTGCATTATGAGAGAAAGCTTTGTCCTGGCTCCAGAACTGTTCCTCCAGTCCCATGCTTCTGCCATGTGAAGATTCAGTTCTTAATGCAGCAGACTGATTTTTCTCAGGTGGGAAAATCAGTGGCAAAGAGATCTGGAAATATATTTGCGGTTTAACTTGATTTACTCATTCATTGTAGCCTGGTAATGGAGGCAACTACAAACCCATTAAAGGCAATTTCCTTTCTCAAAGGTTTCCACTCACAGCAATGTTCAGTTCCGAGGAAGCTTTTCTATCTCAGCAGCTTTCTTCCAAAATGCCACAGCTTATTTCAAGGACCTTTGCATAACAAAACAATACAGCTTATCTTCAGAGTAGATGGGGCACTGCCATTGGAATTCCTGGTAGCAAAGATAAAAAATTAAGTCTCATGATGTTGCCTAGTATCATATTAAGCTTGTTGGACAGGGGTCACTGAAGCTTCCAGGGAGCTGTGCTTGAAGCAGAGATGCTTCATTCTCCCTCCTTGCTCTCTGTTCCCCGTCCATTAGGATGTCTCACATCTGAGACCTGTTTTCTGGGATGATATACTCTAGTGCAGAGGTTATTAAAAAAAGCAGCATTTGCAGTGTTAGAATCCTTCCCCACAGATCCTGCATGACTTGCTAGCACAGTATGAGACGAGGTTATAGTCCATCACTCCTATAAAGGTCACAAAGTTTCTAGCCTGCTAGGAACATAATTGTGAGATTCCGTATAACAGCATCATAACTGTCACAACCTGCAATGCGCCTCAGTTCTTGATTCAAACACTACAATAACAAAGACAACTCTATACCACAGCAGCAAAGGTCAGCAGCCTTACTTCAAAGAGTAGCAATCCATTTTTAATACTTTGGTATGACTTTCTGTCTCCTTGCATTACAGCCACATAGAAAGAGAAATATGTATCTGTACTCCTTGAGTACAGATACATCAACAAAACAAAGTCTCAAACTTTAGCTGTCCATCTTCTTAGCGACAGAAAAAGTGGGTCAGAGGTACTAAATTGTCCTCTAACACCCGGTTGTACGAAAGAAGCTACACAAGATCAGGATGTCCCTTTAATTATTTGCAGGAGTGATCAAAGCTAGCGGTGTGGTATAAATACCCTGCACAGGCCACAGTTTCGTGCTCAGAGGACTGTCAAAGCAGATGAGAGAAAGAGAGAGAGTACAGGGGTTGCACAGAGTCCTCCATCCTCTAATTCTGTCCCCAGAGAAGGATGCCATGTAACGGTCTGCTCTAGGAACACCCGCGGAACAGCAAAATCCAGCATTATCTCTTGCTGTGGCTGCCAAAGCCAAAATTTAATCTGAGTTATTTGTTTTATTTGCCTTATCATTCAACGCTGTGAAGGAAGATCTGCTCACTCTGGGGTCATTCTGTTCTCCCTGTTCAACAGGGACAAGGAATCATTTGGAAGAAGGTACAAACAGGTGCTGGAAAATGGCAGCTCATTTGTGTTTCCCATCTGCAGCATTGTCTTTTTTTCATCTCCAAGGAGACTGATTGACCCTCTCCGCCAATGCACCAAAGGCACAGAAATCCGCTGCAGTGAGACCTCCAGAACTCCTTGATACAACACGAACTGTTAAAGAGCCAAGGATCTATACAGTCTACTGAGGTAACAGAAACAAACACACCAACATTTGCTGCAATCAAACCACTACTTTTTTTACTACTATTACAAGTTCTTTACTTAAGGTCTTGTGACTCTTTGGAATGTAAAACGTTCTCCATTCAGGATGTTTCTCTGCTGTGTTCTGTATGTATTTGATTGCAAAAAGCAGTTTAGCGATCCTATTACCTTAAGGTAGAATTGTGTCCTCAGATGTTTTTATGCTTCTCTTGGGCTCTGCTGCCTGAACTCCACCAAATAGTCTAATAAGTTCCATATGCCCATTTTTTTGAAGAGCACATTTTCAAAGCAGCAAATGTTTTGACGGATTGGCTCACAGAGAGCCTGAATGCTGTTATACACATCGTTTAGCATTCCACAAGGCCCCCACTGTTAAATTCTGGGAATGTGGCCAGAGTGACCTACCTAATACTGCACTAACTAGCTTTTAAGAAANAAACTGCCCTAAATAACTTTTAAAAAAAAAAAAAAAAAAAAAGAAAAAGAAAAAGAAAAAGAAAAAAAAAAAGAAAAAAAAGGAAAGAAAATAAGACATTCTTAAGCATTGTGCTTTACTAAAGCGTATTTGGAATTTGAATGTGTATTTGCTGCCCTGGTAATTTGTGTTTGAGGTGTGTGTGAATTAGGCTGACACATATCCAGACTCACAGAAAGAATGTTTTGCATAAAACTAAAAATATATTTTTAAAGCAGCTCAAACATACCATCTAAAGCAGAAGCTGGGGCCCCCATCTTGCGAGAAGTTAAACACCACCTGAGTGGCTGAGCCTCCCACACACAGTGAGTCCAGGCAAACACGAACCTGACCAACACTATCTAGAGAAGAAAACAATTCGTTAGAGTGCTTGACACTTCATTCAGAGCAAAAACAAAAATATTTATGAGCATGCATCAACACATATTTCCTGCAATTAAACTATATATTATGAGTGCATACCAGATTGGAAAATAACACCAACATTTATTTTGGTTAAGGAAATGTTCTAATATTTTTTCAAAGACAACAACCCCAGTTTTGATTTTTCCATCTCCTTTTACTAGTGAAAACTTTGTATTTCTCTCTTTATATAATACTCTCAGGTCAAAACATTCTGGAAAGCAGGTGTGGTTTTGGCATTTTTTTTTACATGTTAAAGACCAGGCACTTGAGCAGACTGAGAAACAAACGACCAGTTTAGTACTGCAGCCTCTTACCCCTGTAGTGAAGCCAAATTATGCTTACTTCTTCAGGCAGAAAGAAATAAAGAAAGGAATTAAAATGCATTTACTTATTTGGAAGGTGAAACTTCCTGACCTAGCATGCTTATTCTGTGCATACAACCCAGACAAAATTCAGTATCTAACATTAGGCCAAAGAGAGAGGAGATAAAACAGTGAGAAGGACAGATATATGGATGAAAGATATTCTGTGTCTCTGCACACATGATGAAAGGCAAGGCAGGGTTCATGACTCAGGAGGGTTCATCAAGATCTAAATTTGGGAGCAGTTATTAGACATATTCAGTAGCTGGTGTGGAAATCGGATATCTAGTTATCACAGGCCACATATCACATAATTTTTTTCACCCAAGTCACTTGGATTGCAAATACAGTAAGAATGAAGTGTATTGCACATGTTTGTGTGCAAGTCTGAGCACATAAAAGCAACAATTTAATGCAGGAATATATGTACCTGAAGTAGTAGACTGGATATCAAAATTTATGCCACTGTTGCACCACTATATCAGTGTCACACCTCTAGGCTTAATTGTTGAAGAAAGTTTTCATAAATATAATGCTTGGTCCAACAAGACATGCTACAGGAAGGAAATAATACCTTGTAGACTGAATGGCTCACACAAAATCTGGTAATATTTTATGGGCTGATCTCAATATCTGCTGTGCTTCAAATACAGATTTCTGTTGTCACCAGCAGCTATGCTGACCTGTTACTCCATGGTGTGGAATGCTGATAGCACTGCCTGTCATCGAGATGCAGAAGGGCTGGAAAAAAAACGAGACCTTTGCAAGCTCCTAGCAGTCTATAATGACAAATAGAACTTGTCTGGGACATGCTGTCAAAAATAAGACACCAGCTCTGGACAAAGATCAGTGGGGGATGTAAGTATTTCTGCTAAAGTACAAAGGTATAAATGATGTTGAAACAATACATTTGAATACATACAACAGCTACAAAGTGGAAGAGAGAAAATTAGCAAAACCAGTTAATTTGCAGTCCAACGGCTTTTTGTTTGTAAGATCTTGTTTATATTCTGCATACTACCTTGCAATGCCTTATACAATTTACTGTGTGGTTAGAAAGGACAAAGCTTTTGTCTGTTAGAAGACAAAGTCTTTGTTATCACTGCCAATGTAAGATTCTCATATATTTCCCATATATTTCTCATTTCCACCCTTTGCCACTCTCCTCAGTTGTGCTGGCACACCTGTTTGTGCAGCAATGTCACAAGGCACGGTGAAACAGCTTGTAAACAGAACTCATTTTTAGAAACACTCCCAAAAACTGTGTTTTCTGAAGCTGATGATGTCCTTGGTCTGATTCATCAACAGCTGCACAAACTGCTGTGCTGGAACATCTGAAGAGGTGATGCATTAACTGTTATAATTAAACGAGTATAATTACCAAAGACTTCATCTTCTGAAGTCACAACCTGCTTTCTATGTGTATACTAAGTTTTTTTTCTCCTAAGAAACTTATTGGTATTTCTCCTTTGGGAACTGTCTGGAAATTACTAAACCAAAATACAGAGCATTATACATGTATGCAACAACTATTTTGCTGCCATGTACTGCTTTCTAGAATGTCCTGAGAAGATACAACTCCTGTTGCAGCAGAAACCAAGGGTTTAGAAATGATACCTCCTCTGAATCACTGATCACCAAGAAATACAATGTACAGCAAATTTTGCAATGTCGAGAAAAATAAATATAGAGATTATTTTAGAATTAAATTTAGGATGAAACAATGGTACTGTATTGCTCTGACCTTATTAAGCCAAATGAGTAGCAAATACTGATTTTCAGTTGGTTCTGCTGGTCCTGGTGCCATCACCCTTTCAGAATTATTCTACTTAGAAAAGTTTAAGGAATAACTTTGAAATTATTGTTGAATCTGTTCTGCCTTTTGTCAGAACACTTGCTCTTAGAAGAAAAAGAAAATCTCAGCAATGTATGTGAACAATCCACATTTCAAAAGCAAGCATTGCCACAAGAAACATTTTACTTATCCAAATTGTTTGGATTTATGATGTTCTAGTGTTAGGCACAGTGGAAAAAATCTTAATTACATGTTTTTTCGTTCAGCCATCTACTCACTCATGTACAGCAATGAGCATTTTTTAGATCACCCCTTAAAAGGCAGTTTTCTATAGAGAGAAGATCAAAACAAAGTTATTCTTATGTAATTACAGAAAATACTTAGAATGCTTTTTTCATGCATACAGACTGCACACACAAAATCTGTATTTCAGATTTCTGGATGTGGTTTTAGCTGACCTCTCACTTTAAGATACTTGTTTGTTTAAAGTCCTGCATGCCACTGCTTGATGGTTTTTTCATTGTATTTTGGATTCAGGAACCAGAGGTCTCCTCAATCACTGAGGAAACTTGAAAAGTCACAGATTAGGGCCTGTGATAATCCTGGGATTCATGGACTGCCTCAAGATGAAACCCCCAGGATCCCACATTGTCCCAGCTCTTACTGAGGCTTGGGATTTTCCTTGTTACCTCATCTTTGGCCAAAGCCAAAGTCTTCCTAAGACAGAGCGAGAGGAAAAGAAGATAATTCTCCACTGAATATGGACAATGTGTGTACGTCAGATAACATAATTTAAGGGGCAGTTTATCACAATCTGCTGTGGGGTCCTACATCCTGTGACAAAACCTTCAACGTGGAATATACTTTGCCTAAATCCAGTTCTGACTTTATCAACCTGATCATCAAGTTAGTCCTCTACAACAAGCCCTCCCAAGAGGTGGAAGAGGGGGCAGAGATGCTATTTACATGCATACTGCTGTCCATCAAGGTTCTGTCGATAACAGGTCAGCTAAGACCTTCACCTCAACTGTGCTCTAGATTGCTACTGATTTTAGGACTTCAAGCAGGTCCATGGTTATGAGGCTGGCACTAGGCCTTCTAAGGTCCATGCTCTCAGTTTTGCTCAAAAGAGGTGAAAATGTGGTACGAGTTTAGTAACTCTGCATGAAAGAGTGCAAGATGAAATACCTCTTTTTTAAAAAAACTAAATTAATTCATGATGCAAAAATGTAATTAGGATACGTCTGAGCATTAGTACAGGACATGTATGGAGCAATTATCTGTTTAAACAAAAGAACTTGACAAGGTATTTAATTGCAAAATCTACAGGACTTAATTTTGCCACAGTAAGGCCTGTTATTCCTTCAGCAAATGCTGCTGCCATTCTAGGAAGCCCGCATCACCTTTGCTGTTGTTTTTCGCAGTTATTTGGAATAAGCCATACCATTTGTCACCTCCAGTGGGCTACTAAGAAGTAACACTTAAATCTTCACCATCTCCTCTGTCTGGTACCAAATATTTCCTTTTAAAATAATTTCAGACATTAATTCAAACTTGTCTAGGTTTTTAAAACGTCATTTGCACGTAGAAAGAACGGCGTATTTCTAAATGTCCTGTACAGCAAAGAAGAGAACCTGTGAGAAAAAAGCAAGTAGGATCTGTCTTCTATGACCTGGTTTATCAGGGTGTTCATTTGGTCAAAATTTAACATAAATAATGGTGGCTTCCTCTTGCTGACAGTGTGAGTCATTTTGCTTGATCAGCACTAATATGGAAGAGGGTAAGAGAAAGATTAAATGACCAGGCCACAGTGGAAAATTATGTGCAATACTGCAGTGCAGCAAGCAATACTACCTATCGGGAGTAGTAGTTGCTTATTTCTTGAGTCTATTTAGCAGTGATGTGATCTTGGAAACAAAAGCACAATAGATGCACTTCACTCAGCTGCCAGTCCATTACATTGCCACATGGTGATTCCAACTGGGAGATAATTTTGAAGTGCAGGGAACTGGGCAGAGATGAGGACCACACTAGCCAAGTCTTTCTGGAGGGCCTTCAGGCAGGGGGATCTATGACTGAAGAGGCTGAGACAGCAGGACAAGCTGGTAGACACTGGAGGGGAGGTTGATGGCTCGCTGTACTTCTGCCTGGAAACCGAGAACTTCAGAGGGCAACAGCAAGGAAAGCTGTGTTCCTCTGTGCACCAGGATGGAATCATTCCTGGAAGGAGTCAGGTTAGCAAGGTTGACCCACATGCAGTCACTTGCAGTCATGCAAACTTCATCTTGGAGGCTTTGATTTTTATAAGATGCAGACACTGGTGTTAAGCCAGTTTCAAATCCAGCATAAGACTTCATTGCCACCCATTACCTCAGGGTAACAGTCAATCACACTTCCTAAATTTGTATAAGTCTGAAACACTCACAATTTGTCTTTATACCAGAGGTGACAGTGTTTATTTTTGCTGTAGCGGCAAGAAACTTCCAAGACAAAGGAGCTTTGGCATGGAGTGACAACTACTATGTGGTAAGATCTGATGAGAAAAATGATCTAGAAGGGATCAATATTATGGCAGAGACTGTCAAAACCTGAAGCCCTCTCCCCTGCCATGACATTGTTCTGCCCTCTTGCTACTGCTTCTGCTTTTAAATTATAAAGTAAAATAAGATAATTAAAGGAAAATACAACATGGAGGAAAATATTTTTCCAGACATAGGAAAAGTCTTATTTGTCCACTTATCCAAAACACTTATCCAAAAAATCTGCTCAGATCTACATAAACAAATATGAACATGTTCTCTTTCTTGTGTTAAATACATATCTATCAGAACTTTGCAAACCAAGGTAAGATATATGCCAAGGCACCAGGGTCAAAATATAATGGTCTTGTGACAGGGTCTGAGATAAGCCTATGCACTAGAAACCCATCCCCAGAGCCCAGGCGGCCTGAGAGCACTGACCATGCACCAGTATATCCAGCCAAGAAAAGCTTTGTACACAGGAGATCAAGACAAAGAAAAAATTAGGCTGCTACCTGATTACGTAGGGCGTGTGGTGAGAGAGGACGGACTGTGAGACTGCTTCCAGAGCTTAAATTCCTTCACAGCTCCTTCTCTCAGTGCAGCCCCTAGCCCTTCCAGGCTCTTGTGTCTCCTGGGCTCCTTCCAGCTCCTGAGGATTCTCCTATTGCCCAGCTCTTGCCAGTTGCCTGGTACTTACTTCTTCCAGCCACTACCCCCATAGGCCAGCCAGGCCCTCACCGTGGGTGGTGGCAATGGAAATAGACAACTCAGAAAAATTTTCTGATGCTCATCACCTCCCTCCCTTAGAATGTGTCTATTTTTACTGAACACAAATATTGAGCACTGGATGATATGGCCACCACTTTCCCGTTCCTTCCTCCTTCCTTGTCTTTCTCTTACTGAGGATGTCACAGCCTGCTCTGATTCCAGTCCACAATACAAGCCGTACGTGTCAGAGAACCCCATGGTAAGAAAAAATACTAAATGATATATTTTTATTATTTCAACTACATTTCCCGGCTGGTCATCCAACAACCATATGCCCTTGGTGCTAATAATTAAACCCCTGTATTCTTACAGCCCACCAGCAAATGCCATGGGACCTGAATAACAGAGCCAGTCACACAGCTCCAGCAAAACTTGGCAGGAATATTCAGCTGGCTCTCTTGCTTGTCTTTTCCTCCTCCGCTTCCCTGCCCTGACTCCTCTTTTGTTAGTTTTGGAGACACTCATTGACATACGTGAACATGCCACAGAAATCGATACCGAAATTCCTCAGGGTTCTGGAGGGGCTGAAAAGAATTTGTAGTGGGCAGGGTTACCCAGTTCCCGTAGGGCTAATTGCAGCAAAATATAAAGTCATCTCCATCCAAACGATGGGGCTTGAGCCAGAGCCATCATTCTCACTCCCCACCAGTCCCACTGTCCAATCCACCCCCAACACTGAGTCATCAAACTCGCTTTTAGCCTTCTTCACCGCTGGCAAACAAGCCAGATGTAACCAGGATGTTGCAACACTTCCAGGTCTTCATACTGCAGTCATCCAATCAGTGGAAAATGACAGGAATGAAGAGGCAATCATGCTTCCTTTTTGCTAAATAAGATTCTCATTTAAAGTGACAGATACAGAAAGAAGGTACTGATACCACCTAGTGCTGAAAAAGGTTTTGAGGTTACTACAGTGGTCTGGAACATTTTCAGTATGAGGAAAAGTAACTGGCCAAAATAACAAAACAGAAGTGCAGGAGGAAAGTCACTGGCCCTAGCCTTCTCTCAGTTATGTCGACAGAAAAGTTTCCACTGTTTTCTGCAAGGGAAGGGTTATTACAACAGGCATGAAATTTCTAAGACACACTTAGATCTCATAAAACAGAGGAGACTTCATCATTTGTGATGAGGTGGAATAAATTCTGAGTCATGGAACACGGAGAGCCGAAAGGGTAAGGCATTTCCATTCTGTGCCTGCAAAGTGAAGTGTGAGAGCAGCCCAGGAGCTAGCAGATCTGCCTGCCATGATGGAGACAGGATGAAGGAATGTCGTTCAGCTCGGCAGCACGTTGTCACCCTTGCAGTACACAGCACTCTCGCAGCACAGTGCAAGGCACACAAGGAAACAAGTGCTTTGCTCCTCTTCCTTCCTGGCAAGAGCAGGACACTGACATTACCTCAAAGGATGTCTCTCACAGCAGGGTGAGATCCCAGTGTAGCATGGTGTTGAGGCAACAGAGGCAGCCAAGAGGTTAAAGCTGGAATGCTAGCTGGAGGCTCTAAAATGAGGAATAAATCCATATATCTCCCCAGGGACACCATCATTTAATCACCCATTGGTGTTAAAAGACCCAGGATTCAAAAGTTCCCAGCGTTTTATTTTGTTGACCAGTAGTAGCGTAACTTAACAGAAGAGAAGTACAGCTACTGAAAGACTTAAGCAGATATTTTATTAAGGGATATACCATTAGTATTTTTTTTAATACTGAAAAAATTTACATTGCTATCTGCAGTAATTTCCTCTTAAAAATAGCAGCTTTCACCTTGTTATTTTGCTGCTTTTTCATCTGTTTGCTGATTCTGCAGGAACTTTTAACTTTATGTACAGAATCCTTAAGAATTAATAAACAGCTAATATTAGAAAAGGCTATCAAAAGTACAGATATTCACCTGCTATACACATTATTTTAACTGAGTAAAAAGATTTTTATAAAATGCTTTTGCTGTCATTAAAAGGATCCTGTGACTCAGCCAAAGGCGTGTGAGACAGGGATGTTTCTCTTACTTCATTTGATGTTATTCAGCCACATCATTATGCTGGCTGCTGAAAAATAACAAGGAATGTCTTAGGAGAGCTGGCACAACATGTCCTGTGGGCAGTGTTCTTCCTCCTGTCTACTGGAAAGAAATATCCTGTTTAAATATTTAGAAGAACAAATCTTGTATTATTAACAGCTGTAGTTAAGCTGGCCTCAAGAGAGTAGGAGAGAGCAAAAACGGGAAAGAGATAAAGATGAACAGAAAAAAGGATAAAAAATTTAAAATAAAACTAAGAAAAGATAAAATAGAGAAAAAAGTGGAAAGAAGATCAAGGTTGCTTCAGATTACCAAAATAGGTGCAGTTTTTCTCACATTTTACAGTGCTTCTCACTAACATGGTGGTGAAACAGTCACCTTAGATATAGATATCTTTAGGACACAAACCATTCACCTCTCAGTAGAAATAATTTTAAAATAGGAGGCAAATGGTTCAAGACCCGACAAAAACAAGGCTGGTGCTTCAAAGAGCAATATGGTTACAGTAATATTCTGTGACTATGCCAGGCTTTGGGTCTGTACGTGGAAGGCAGGAAACACTCTCTGCGATGTGCTCGCGTGAGTCTTTGGGTAATTTAATTGATCTTCCTCCATTTTCCCATTTGTGAAATGGAAATAATTATACTCGTTTCCTTTCAAATATAATTTTGGATTTTAAAGATGAAGACTTTATGCCTGATTCCAATGGGAGTCTTCTCTGCATCCTGAATAAACGTACAATTTTCAGAAGGGCAGAAATTGCAGCAGATTTTATGGAAATCAGTGGCTGAATGAAATGGAGCTGATTCACACTGCAAATGTGGCCCCATATGTTTCCATTAGTACTGTCACGAAATAAACCCTTTCCAGAGTTATCTGTGGCTGAACAAATATTTGTTATATCTATGGGTACAATACATTTCATTAAAATATGCTTTATGTTGACATGATGGGTTGTTCCCATCCATACAATACCAAATGGTGAGGAACTATATAAAACGTTAAATGATTGAGTTAGCTTTTTTGTTCTGTACTTAAGATCTGATACACAGATCCCAAAGGAGATAAAGCAGAATGGACTCTAAAGGCTAATGCATATTTACGTATCCGTGCAAGTCTCCAACCAGTTTTCTTTCATATTTACTTTCCTACAAATGCCTTAATTCCTGTTGTTTTTATCCATTATGTCCTGCTATTAACCTAAACTGTGACTGCCTTCTTAGTTCCCTTCTTTCATAAACTGTTTTTTTTAACTGCACATAATTAAGGGCAACAGGGCTGATGGCTGAATACAGCTGCTTACACAGATGCAATAACACAAATTTTTAGCAGGCTCGGGCCCTTTTTTAGCTGGCAGTGGTATTAGAATGAGTATCCAAGATGATTTCTCTAAGGAGGGAGTCTTTTAAAGACTAGGCATAGCCTGATATGCTCAGCTCACACAGTGCCCTCCACATCCATGAGTGAGGGCAATGCTGACGTGCTTACATCCGAGTTCCTCTGTCAGGGTCCAGCTCTTCTTTAGGAGTGTCTACCTCCACAGACTGCAGAAACTTATGGAGGCTACAGACACTAAAGCGAGGTTGGCCTTAGAAAATGCCACTCAGGCAGGCACTTGGAGCTGTAAAACCCTGCAGCACAGCAAGAGTCCTCTCTACATATCTTTACATCATGCTCCATGACTTGCAGAAAAATAAAGCTGACAGAACAATAATCACATTACTAATGAAGCCTTCTTATTGTAAACCTGTAGCATGCATTTGGAGAGCAATTGTAAATAAGCTCTCCAAATATTTGTTAACATCACAGAAAAATACCTCACCACAGCATTTCAATAAAAAGGAGATTTTAAATTTACTCTTGTCAGTAATGGTATGTTGTATGAGATACTGAACAGACATTGGCTTAACAGGAGTGAATAAACATCAAGGTTTATAGATATAAAAAGTAAATATTGGTGCGGGATGAAGGCAAGGTTAATATTTGCCCCAAGGGACAATGAATTTTGGTGACTGACAAAATTTCGACTTAGCCAAGGCATCAAACACATCCCAGGTTAGTGGTATTAATCCAGAACCAGTCTGTGGAGTAAAGACCATTGTACCGGTTTGAAAAGAAACTCATGTTGGTCTTGATGCATTTTCTCTTTTTCCTCAAAGCAATAGCCTGATATCATGGGTATAATTTTTGAAGACTCTTAAAATCCTTGGTTTTATAGTAGGTATCATTAAATAGAAAGAGAAAATATGGAAGTAGATCTACTACACTGTGACATGACTGAAGAATAGATGCAATGAAATGTGTTTTTCAATTCTGAGATGGCAGCTGAAATGAAATATGTTAATTTGTAGCCCAAATGAAATAAACAACTTAATAGTTTAAATAAACAAAACTTGCATTGAATTTTGAACCTATGATTCTGCCTTGAGAATAATCCCAGCAAACTCATGTTAAACAATGTAGAATTTTAATTTTAAAGAGTTTTCCATCTGGCCTTTTCCATCTGACAACTTATGATAATTTTACTTGCATGTAGTATAAATCTAGATCTGTTATGATTACCCAATCTGATTAGCTATTTTGTTACTTCAAGGCCATATGGATGATTTCAACAGAATTAAACCAGAAAAACAATGGAAAAATGCCATGACAAATGAAGCAAGCTCAACTCTTTTCTGAAGTTTGCTTTCTCGGCCAGAAAATTCTCCAGGTCATGTGACCTAAACTCCAACTTCACAAAACAAAAACAAAAACAAAAACAAAAACAAAAACAAAAACAAACAAACAAACAAACACGCAAGGGAAAAAAACCACAAAAACAAAAATACCAAAAAAACACAAACCCAACCCAAACACTTTAAATGTCCTTTCAAGACTTTCTCAGAAGCAAGGATTTCCCATCATCGATACATCAGGTTCTTGTGCAAAGGGCAGCCACGGAGGATTCTTGCAACATCAAAAACAAATCCCCCCTTGAGGGTTCTTCAAAGCATTTCAAAATATGTTCTCATCAAAACAAGCAGCACACACTTGGCAGAAACATTTTATTGTCACTTCTCAGCCATTAGGCATTTCTGTGTGTAAATGATTTCTTACACTGTTATTCTACTACCAGAATGTTATGGTGCTCTCCTCAGTTCCTGAAAAGATGTAAAAGAGGGTTTATTATGTCCCTTTCTTTACATGTGAGACTGATAACTTGATAAAGGTTTTGCAATTGCTTTTCCAAGGACAAACAAGGAAGAAAAAACATCCAAAATCACATCACCAACGTGTATGGAGGACTTTGACACCAAACTAATTTGCCCGATGTAACCTCAAAAGGCACAGCATAAGAATGAGAAAAACATAGTTCTGAAAGTATATGATGTTGGTGTTGGCAATGAGTACTGCTGAACTGCTGAGAAACACAGGATGCTTCTGCTGTTTCCTTTTTGCAGAATACATTTGTTTTTGGAAGGGTTCTTTTAAGGTGTTTTCTGTAAATATAAACTGCCTGATGTAAATGGGTTCTTTACTAGTTTGATTACTTCTTACAAATAATTTATTTTTATTGAATCGGGAATAATCGTGTTTGAAAAAAGCCCATTTAAGGTTGCAAGCAATCATGAAAGACTTTGTTGAGTTTTTTTAAATCACGAAAGTTGAAGTACTTTGTATTAGTATATAGAAATTCAGGCAGCTTGGGCACATATCCACGTAACCTTTAATTAATGTTTATTTATCCTAATAGACAATAAAGTGGTAATATTCTGAGCTGAACTCAGAATTCATGCTTTTACGTTTGCGAGGAATTTACCAAGACCAAACCCACAGAATTGATCCAGAACTCATTAATTATATTTTGCTAATGACAATGCTAATTGGAAGGAAAGAGTACATCATACCATGTTCTAATTATTGGATGGTTTTAGTAATTCGAGTCTAGCAGCAAGTCTTAAAATATCCCAGCTGTGTATTTCTCTATGGAATACCTTGAATGGAAAAATGTCATGGAATCTTGTACTGAAGTGAACCTAAGCCTCGCCAAAGACGAGATTATTAGTTCATGACAACCGCAAACATTTGTAGCTTTGTAGCACCTTTGTTCCAAAGCGAAGTTCATATGCCTGAATTAGCTCTGCAGCTGGCAGAGTGACCAACAGAATCTGCAGGTTTTTTGTATTTGCCTCGGCTGCATGGCGTGTGAGCCCTGGACGCACACATACAGCTTGTGCAGACCAACCAGGCTGCAAGCAAGAGGCACAGCTGACACCCGAGTTACCTCTCACACACCAGTAATAGTCCTGCTTGTGGACCTGTCTTCCAGGAGGTGCCAGACCACCTCTGTACTTCCCACACAGCTGGCATGAGCCTCGTGTCCCAAGACAAGGGCAGCAATAAGAGAAGTTTGACAGGAAACACTCACACTTGCCAGCAAAACTAAAAAGTGCCACTTCCCCTTCCTGTTTCTTCCCATGGCTTTGCAAGGGTCTTTACAAAATGTGGGACTCACTGTGCACATTCTACAGTGCTCGTAAACAACAACCAATTTGGAAACTCCCAGAGAGAGGGTGGCAGTCCTGTATAAAAAGTTTTGAGTCAGCTTACAATGTGCCAGCTGTATTTATCTGAAAAGTCAGAGTGGAGCCAGCAGCTAATGTGCAGGAAATCTGCTTTGCACTATCTTCTCTGCAGAGAGGACCTCCAGTGCCAAAACTGATTTCCTCAAAATCCATACTTAGTTGCTCCCAAAAGAAGAACCATCTAAAGTCTGTAGTTAATCTAGTTTCTCACACTGATTCACTACAGGCAATTAGAGTTCTGCTTTTCAGCATGTCTAAAAACACTTATCTCAACCAGTTTGAGTAATTCAGCACTCTACCTTCCCCGTGAGCATAGATTTCTTTCATGCACAGACACTAACTTAGTCATTCTCTGAGCAGAAAATCAGAGTCTGCATAAAACACGGTCAGAAAGAGATCATACAGAGATTCACTTCCACCCAGAGGATGCAAGGTAGAGTGAGCTGGCGGGAGCCTGTCATCAGATTCCTCCTCTGGACCCAGGAAATCAAAATATTAAACCCATATTTTCTGTCAACCCCGAGATTCAAGTGCCCCCACTTCTCCCAGGAATTTTGTGTTTCCATAGAGAGAGGAAGAACCTCAGTAGAAGACATTAAACCTGATCTCTCCCTTTTTCTCCTCTGAACAGTCCCTTGTCCTCTATTGAAAACATATTCCTACTACAAGAAAGGTGAATGATGCCTGAAAACCAGAGGATCTCGTACCTGCATGTCTAGCACCTGGGTGAAAGCCCTGCCTATTTACAGGGAGAATGGCTGATATTATCTCCTCTCAAGGAGGCATTTTTATAAGAAATAAAGAAAGCAACACAACCCACCAACCAAACAGAAAACAGAAAAGCTGTGTATCTCTTATGAAGAAAGACTGAAGGCACCTAGTTTGTGGGATGGGAATCCCAAGGCTATTCCAAGTGAAGGGAGGATCTTTGTTGCAATCCAGCACAAGTTAACTATGCCCTAAAGAAAAGTGGCTTTCAGTTCCTGAAGATTTTAGCTGCAAGTCATTTACTGAAAAATCACTTAACATGTTTTAACTTTATTAGATATCTTAAGACCACTTGCAGGGGAAAAAGCAAGTTAACACAAAAGAGCACCAAGGAGAAAAGTTCGTGAGGAACTCCAAAGGAGCCCAGAAGCAGAGGGCTTTCAGACCAGTTCACCTCATCTAAGTGACACTCCGGGAACACTATTCTGTCAGTGGTTGAGGATAGCTGTCTCTCACAAACCTCTGCTCTGTCCCTAGTTTAGATGATGGATCTTTTGCAAAACAGGAATTGCAACACCAAAATTGGCTTTTGTCTACCTACTATACCTGTCAATGGAAATATGACATTAATCTCAATTTGTATTTTACTTTCTAAGTCAGAATCCTCTCTAGACAGAGGAATAGGCTACGTACAGAAACTTAAAGTTTCAGACTGTTTCAATTTTGTCAAAAGAGAGCTGAGGCATTTACAGAAAACAAATATTGAGACAAAGATGAAAATTTCATTTCTAAAACTGAAGTTGCTTTCATTTTCTATAAATTGTTATTTGTTATATTATACATGTGATATACCTCTTTATAATTTTATTTTATCAAATTTTGTCCTGTAGAATAAAACTGAGTATTTCCAAATCCTTAAAGCCTTTTATAAACCAGTCTTGTATGCATAAGTACTTCTACTATAAATAATAAAAAGTTTTCTCCAAATACGGACTAGCCCGAAGAGTAACAGTGTACCACCAAGTTCTCAGGGGCAGATTGTGCTATGAAGACATAGTTTTGCATTGCTGCAATATGGACATGCCTGATCCATTCCAGAGATATCTGAAAGAGATTGTGTATCAGAGACCACAAACATACCCAGACAGATAGATTTATGCCATACACTCTGACTAAAGGATACTGCTGTGTCACAACCAGTGTGGGACAATGGTGTCTATAAATAAACAATTATCTTAAGTGAGCTTTTTAGCTTTTCTAATTTATATTCTCTTCTATGAGCACACTCTTTAACTGTAGTTGGATACTGGAACTCAAAGCAGGGGCTTAGGTTTTCAGAGAAATAGGAACTTGGGTCTAGAGTTACCACACACAAGCTGGTCATTTACAATGCAAAGAGACAATAAACTAACAACAGGATGGCACAAACTGCTGGAGAGATATTTGTCTCTTTTTTAATCTTAACTAGAATAGAGCTTTTCTGGTATCTCAAAAAACTCCGGTGGATGGTCATTATTTACCACCATCTGAAAATAAAGAGACTATGACTTAAGGCAGATGTAGGAAGGTGATGTTATATGAAAATAACCATATCTATTGTGTCTATGACCTGTCTCATAACAAAAAAAGGGCATGTGATGAAGCTCTGAAACACACTGCTTCTTGTCTTATCACCCTTGTGTATTTTTGCTTATCATTACATTAATTTTTGTAAAAGGATACAAAGGCCTTCAGTGTACATCACCATTTAATGGTGAATCCACACTTGTTGAAAGACAGAATACTTAATGCCTAAGAATTTCTGGTGCTTTATCTGATAGTGCGTTTGCTGGCTTTTATTCATGTGATATACTGGGCAATCATTTTATGTTGCATGACTGGCCATAATGTAAAGATCTCAGCTTCGTGGAAAAGATAGATGTTTGAAGGGGTTTTCCTCTGCAGTGAAATAAAGCCTAGAAATTTTGGAAAATGTCTACCAGAGAGCTAGGAAAGAAAAATTCTACAAGGGATCGACACACAGAAGTTGGTAATATTCCTAGCTCAATTGTAGAGGGAGATTTAGGAGGAGAAAGAGGCTGCCTAATGTTTTCTATTTCCCAGTCCCTCCTCTGTCTTCATTTTGCAATCTGCTGTTGCTGCTGGTGTGGTCGTTTCTGGTCTATCAGAACCCTGTGCATAACATGGTTTAATCAGTAGTTTGAGTTACTCTTTTACTGTAGCAATGAAAGAAAAGCAAACAGTTAACAAGTGACTAGGAGTCTTTATAATTGCTGACCTTCAATAGTCTATATAATGTGACTTTAGGCCACTGAGTAATAAATAGACTAGTGTAATATTTACAGACATGTCTGGAATGCAGTAAGTTCCTCTCTTCTCTTTCACGAAGTCATTAATGGCTCTGTGAGGAATCAGACTACTGCTGTTCATGTTCCCCCAAAAACACTCTTTATCTCTTGACAGCTTATGCTGACCTTTCTACTTTGTTTTGATTTGTTGTTCACGGATCCATTTACCAAGTCCTGGAGTTTACAAACTTTTGCAAGGGGTTAAACATTTTCAGGAAATCATTCTGTGAACTCAGTTCTAACCATGGATTCCCCACACCAGTGATCATATCTCTTAGAGACAGTGTTTCTCAATCAGTTCCTTTCAGGTGGAAAGGACCATGTTGTTTGTACGAATAGAATTTTTCCTGCTGAAAGTACACAACTCTCCCTCTTTCCCAAACCAGCAGCCAGTTTCCACTGCTTTGAAATTCTGAACACTGAGGCAAACCAAGAAAAATAGGAAATGTGTATGGAGAGAAGAAATGAAAACATATTGGAGAACAGTTTCTTGCTTCCCTTCTTTCCTTGCCTCTAAGACAAAGTCTGAGCACAACGGTGTCTTCTGACAAGTCCAGCCTTGCAGAAAGAAACTGTGGTCTCTGGTCTCTGAGCAAATTGCGTACACAGGATTTACTTATAAGAAGAGGGAAGGGATTATTTCCAAATAATAAAAATCAGTGCTTTTGAAGAAGTAGAGCAGATCATAACATTGTAGAGTTCCATTAAAAAGTTTAGTAATCGTTTGCAGCTGCCCATTAAATATATTTCCTTTAAATCCCATGGCACTGAAGGCAGAAAAAGTATTTATGCCAATTTTTATGCATGCTAGTGTTGGATATAAACCCCTCCACTGTGTTCTCCAAACCATTTTTGGTTTGTTTCTGTTTTATTCTAAATACAGACAATATGCACAGTCACTTCATGTTCCAAACCAAAAATAAAATAATGAAGATGTAAAGGAATCTACAGAAAATATATTCAAGTCTTTACAAAACAAAAGAGAAGAACTGTTGGAAGTCCTGAGTATTGGGCAGTTCATTAAATGCTCAGTCTGTATCGGCATCAAAGGTACAACTAAGGCTGAGTAGACTCCTTGACATAAAATGCCACAGTCTGAGTCAAATCTTGTGCTTAGTGTTCACAGAGATTTTCATTCCAACTTGTAATTTGCTTTGATTTTAAATGTGCAATATGTTGCACTATGACTCAGCAATTAATTTGACTCGTGGTTGTAATAAAGAAGTGTCGCCCTCAGCTAAACTCATTTACCTTCTAATATTTACATTGTGGAGCTAACTTTGTCTTTCAATACAATGTTTTGACGTTTCACACAACTATTCCATGGCCTAATTACCCATCTGGACCTTACTTCCTTGGAAAACAACAGCATTAGTTAAGTAAAAGCCTAAAGCATTTCTAACATCACTCAGAGATGATGGACCCAAACAATATTCATTTTCCAAACACCATGTGGAATGAAGAGTGAACGGAATTTTTTTTGAAGGAATTTCTCTGTGAGGTCAGTACAAAGACAATTATCAACGTTCGGTTATTTTTGCACAATAGCAAATGAGGAAATATGAGAAATCTGTCTCACATTATCATCTTCCTCTGATACTGGACACGCTATTCTTGGATTTGTTCAACAATTTCTTTCCTTTCCATTCCAACCCCCTCCATTTCTGCACACATGCAAAACCCATGTGTGTTAAAGCAATGACACATCTCTCACTTTGGACCCATTCCTTTCCCTTTTTAGGGAGAGCTGCTAGAGTCCTCTCTAGAGGACTCAACGAGTGGCAGCATGTTAGTATTTATTTTCACTTATTATAGAAAAGTCAGGTTTTCAGCACTAAAACGTCACTGTTTGGACAAGAGTGTGAGATACAGAGAGGACTCAGACCACAGCTAAGGTCATTTGCATTCTGCCTAAATTCAATCCACTTTATCAAATATTTTTGTCTGACAGAACCACCACAGATGATTCAAGTAAGGCAGAAAAGAGAAAGTAGATCTATCTGATGCAAAGATATCTTCAGCAAAGGAAGGGAATGAGCTGGAGTCTTCCCAAAAGTACTGTGCTGTTTGTTGGGCTAGTCAATGCACTTTGAGTAGATTTTGCTGATGCAGTGATTGGGATGACACCAACAGCAGAGACTTAGTTAAATAAATTTTTCACAAAAAGAATTTATCATTGTGTCCCACACAGTCTGTGCAACCTCATTTGATAACTGCTCCTGTCATGCCCAGAAAGAAGCAGTCTTTTCATTTCAGGTTGTCCTACGGTGCTCTCATTTCCCTGTTACGCTTTATTGCAATATCCCAATTAAAAAAATACCAGCACAGGAATTTGTAAATGAGAAGCACATACAATCCAGCTTCTGTCTCCCATAGACAAAGAGGTTACTTTTGCTACACAGCTTAGTGTTTCCCCATGAAATAATTTTACTTCCTTTACTACAAATACTACTATAAAAATAAAAAAATTGCTCTTTTCTAATATACAAGCAGGGAAATGAGTAGTTCATAATCTAAGTGCTTGCACAACCCAAAGAGACATAGTGCATGAGACAGAAAAGCCATGTAAACAGTAAAAGTAGAGGAGTAAGAGAATAATTATGGGAAACTGACAAAAGGAGAAGCAAAATATAAGCCAAGACTTACATGGCTTTCAGTGTATTTCTGCTTTGCAAAGTGTATTTGCTTTTCCCTTTAACTATTTTATTTCTTTCTAGTCTTTCCTGTGCTACTCTCTTCCTCTTTAGCAGGAAAGACGAAGAGCTCTTCTGCAGCCTGTGTCTTTTCTTTGTGGTACGTAGCTGCCCACTGGCTGAAAGCATCCTTGTAAGGTGCACAGGTGGTTGGAGCTGCACCTCCATTTCCCTGTCAGAGACCTACAACAAGCTGATTTTTCTGCTGCAATCCCTAAGGCTTTTTTGTTCATTTGCTCTGTTTTTCATGTTCTCCTTTTACCTGCATCATCTGCAGCGGCGCAAGGGCTTCCTTCAGGAGCTGAGCCACCTGGGCTTCATTCTGTTCACCTTCAAGTCTGACTATTGCTTTTGCATGGTGACATGGCTTTGAATAATTTTATTGATTAAACCCTGGCTGTCTTGTATTCTTTCTCTTCAAACCACAGAAAATTAACACTTGATGCACAAGTGCACAAGTACACCCAAAATCAACAGATGACTGCCTTTAATCTAGTCCAGACCTTTCATACGCTGTCAGTTGACAGGATATAAATGGCAAATTGGGATAATTGGAGATCGATTTAAGAAATCTGGCTTGCAAATATGTACTATTTCACCATTCACAGTGATGGCTGAAAAATATCTCTATTTCTTAGTTTGCTTTCCATATTTCTTGTTTTTTTTAAAAAATACTTGTAATCAGAAGTTGAGTCTTCAGTTTGTTCTCCTAAATGTTTTGCCAAGTCTATCTTTTTGTAAAGGATTTTTGAACACTCTCACAAAATTCCTTCCTCTTTCTCTTGTTTGACTTAGGAAACACTGAAACTGCACCCATTCTGCAGTCTGCTAGACTGAGACACTTCTAGAGACCCCACTGCATTTTTTATATGCAAAAATCAAATAGCTTTTACAACAAAACAAATGCTCTAAAATTTCAGATCATCTTTGTAAATCATGCAAAGATGCATTCTTCAACTGTCTCCCCCCCAAAAAAGAAAGAAAAAAGGAAAGGAAAGTAGGAAAGCCAAGGGAAGGCAAGGAGAAAAGAAAGGAGAAGGTCAAGGATTTATCAGGCTCCCAGGATTCTTTTTACCACTACATTGGCCACTCCATAAACCATCTACCCCACCACCATCAGAAGAAGAATCACAGTTCCAAATGAGCCAGAAGGGCTTGCTAGACTGTCTCCAACAGTGGCATTAAGTAGATGGCGGAGGAAGTGCATAAAAGAACAAGCGTAGAGTATTACCATATATGACTCTCCAAGCTTCCCATATTTTCACCTCAGGATCTTCCAAAGCTGGATATAGTTTCCGCATATTTGGTCATGCTTACTGTATCCTTCCACCCTGAATTTTCAGTCATCCCTTGAGCCCAGGTGAGGTCCTATCTACCATACTATGCTTTGGTCAGGTGTTCTGTGTTGTAAAGAGCCCCTGTCTCTCTTCTGAGCCATGACTTTTGTAATTTTATAGACCACTTGTATATTCTCCCCAGGCATTTATCTTCTACACCAAAGAACACTGGATTTCTAAGAAACTCTCATACTTTTTGATAGGAGCTGCATAATGTAAGTATTGAGTAGCCTGCATGTCTGGGAATGGTGTTTGTCCGTGTAAATGCTCCTCAGCTACTTGTGGAAGTTCATCACTTTTTCTCTCCGACTCCAGAATGTTTATATTCAATTTCTTTGACCCAGTGTGCATACTTAGAATTGGTCTATAAGTATCTGTGTTTGCTTCTAAAGCCTTACTGAATAATAAATACACCTACAGTTTTCTAGAAGGCAAATTGCTCTGTTCTGTGGTTTTAGTGTAAATTAACCTTATTTACAATTAAGAATTTAATGCTTGAAAATAAGCAATCTCACCAACAATTTCCAGGATAACAGAATACAGTACATCTCATGAGCCACATTAACTCACAAACAGCAGTTTCTCATATGCACTGGCAGATTAATTTGACACTCTATAGAAAGCCAGTACCCCCAAAATTACATCATTACAGCCTCACAGAATAACGTTCTGACCTAGGACAAAATTTCTGCCCTGTTCAAATAGTGGGTCTTCTGGTTGAAGAAGAGCTACACTCAGATGTAGAAGAGCTGAATTAGACCCTTCTTGCCTCCAGGCAGCAAACTGGACTCCACACTAGTCCTGCAGCTGTGTTTGCCAACACCTCCCCAGGCAAACAGCTTTTTAGCATCAGGAAGTACTGAGTTGCAAAATTTTTTCTTACCATATTTTCTTTTAGTTAGCTAAGTAATTGCACGTAGTAGTCTAATTAACCCAGATTCTTGGCAAGCACAGAATTATCTGTTCCATTTATACACTACACCCTAGATGATACATTTTTATCTAGCTATAGAAACAACTGAAAGCTTTGGAATCATTCCAAGTATTATCTGATTCTCCCAGATGTATTCATCAGGATTTATTTCTACACTTATCTCACAAAGGCTATCTTTCATCTTCTCTTGAAAACTACTCAGATGATGGCTGGCACTGTCACCATCCTCGCTGCATGGCACTTGCAGATAAATATTTGGCAGTACCTCAGGGACACCTCAAAGAGAACGCCATCTGCACCATATGATACCTGTCTTTTTATACAGTAAAAATAATAACAGTCTTAAAAATACTCATTATTGTCTTTTTCAACATAGCTCTGACATCAAGACAGGCGTGTAGAATGAGGTGCAGCTGCAGGTACCCACCATGCTGCTGTTACAGGAGACATTTTCCTACCTGCCGTTGCTCACAGGGGGTTGCTGCACGGGCCGTGACACTTATAACTGCAAACCATCCAGACAGCTGGGAGATTCAGCCTTAGCTTTGCAAACTGTAGACCATGAAATACAATATCCCTACAGCTCTGCTGCTCAAGACAGAAGTCTGCTGCAAAAGCAGATGGATTTGAGGCAATATCTAGTCTAAGCAGCTGGATTTATCATTCTATACTGAGGGAAAAATTTCCAAAAGATCCCCAACATGCTAAGAAAACCTGAATATTTGCAGCCTTTCTTTCATAGTGTTGCAAATCTCAGCTATCTGTGAAGAAAGTTCCAGGAGCTTTCACAGGCATGTAAAGCCCAGAACTAGCCACAGATAAGCAGGTATCATGCTAATACTGCTTCACTGAGGTTGTGATGGATAAATGGGTCCACCCTTCCCTTAGGTAGCACAGCTCAGTTAGGCACACCCTCCAGCTGAGTCAGACCCTCCACAGACTGCAATAGGCTCCCCTATTCTTCCTAAGCTACAGATGGCTTTAACCATTGCTTTACCAAGAATGTGTCAATTTGCCTTTGGTCTTTAATTGAAAAGATTTTGTAGGGACACACTGAAACAGTTAAACTCTGAATCTGAAAAACAGAAGCTGTAAACACTGGACTCTCTAAGCATAACTTGTGCATAAGCATTGAGAATCATCAGTGTGTTGGCAGACAAGTGCAGAAGATGTAAACTGATAACCACATCTGTCCAAAACCCATTCACTTTTGATCAGTAGGGTTTTCTTCCTTCGGTGTCACAGCACAAACCAATTCATTTTTATGAGGTCTATTCATGCAACTTCTGCATTATTTTCCAATTACATCAGATTGTAGCAGGATTTCCTTGAAAATCCTGCCAATTACTCCTATGCTTGTATGATTACCTGAATGCAGATTAGATCTCCACTGTCATGCAAACGAAAGATCACTCTGACAGACAATGCCCGGGATGAATAACACAATTAACAAATTAGAATAAAATATCAAATTAAAAGTCATAAATGTGGCTACTCATGCAATTAAATGAAACACATTAATTAGAATGTAACTTGGTTTGTTACAAAATTTCACCTTATTAACTTTTGAAATTCAGTCACTAATTAACTACATTAGAAAAATTGCTATCCTATTATGCAAGCAGAAGTTTCCAATTGGGAACATTGTTTCTTATTAAACTACTACTATCAAAGATATCTTCCTTGTATACTATACTAACTTTGTTATCTCTGAAGGGGCACTATAGTTCTCTACATCCACATGAATTTATGTATACTTGTACTTAATTAAATCACTTGTAGTAGTATGAGCTTACAAGCATATAGTTGCTTTCTTTGGACCCCTTTTTCCTGTTAAAAATGCACTTTTGCACAAACAGAAAAGCAACAGAAATGGGATTTGCAACACATTGAAAACAGGCACTCTAAAATCAATATAATCTATTTCTCCTTGAAAGAAAAGAAAAATATTAATGAATTAGATGATTCACAAATTCAAAACACTCAGTTCCCCATATTTCCACAGCTGTAGTGTCAACATTAGCTGTTAATGAACAAATATCCTTGTGTCATCATTATCTTGCTCGGTTTTCACTTCTCCATGAGCCAACTTTAGTCTCAGTCCTGGAAGTGGTGCATGAGTCACTCTGCACTTTCCAGGGCTAGTTGCTTTCATAAAACTGCAAATTTAAGAGTGGGATCTAAGTAGCCTGAACCAAAATCTGAGGTCTGTCCTCACTAGTGCAGGGAAACTTTCAAGAAGGACCTTGAATGTAGCTTCTGTACTGTAGCAAAGTGGCAGCAAAAGTCTACCAGGAGGTAACCCATCTCCATTACCTTATCTGATAGGTTCTGGAGGTCCTCCAGCTCCCCAGCAGAGAGATTTTGCCATGCACATACCATCTATGAAACCCAGAAGAAGGGATGGAGGCCAAGGAGAAAGGCCAAGGAGAAAGGTGTCCTGAGAAGGTCTGGATGGGGACCCCAGAAACCAGAGAAACAGACAGTGGAGTCCTACAGAGCAAATTCTGGTCCCTCAACAAAGTCAGATGGCTTGAGAACATGGAAATGATGTTCAATAGGTGAAATAATGGAAAAAATCCTACTTGCCCTTACCCACTGCCTCCCTTCACCCCAATTATAGCCAGTTTAATGATTTCACAATACTTTGTGATATTGCAATATTTTCTTGGTGTTGCTTTTGAAAAGAATTCAAGTATATCACTCATCACAACTATGTACTGATTTAGCAGAAGATCAACACAGAGTCTCATTGAACTTCAGCTTCCATACAGACAAGTCATGGGACCCCAGAATCCATACCCTTGGTGAAATTAACTACTAAAGAATTTAATAAAAAGTTAAAGTTTGAAAGTTAAGACTTTTAAAGGGTTGAACAGCAGTGAAGTGCAAATGTTTCTCTCAAAACTGTAGACTGGAAAGAAAAAAGTAGAGGTAGTAAATGGAAGCACATGCTACTCCTTATTCCTTTTTTCCCTTTAATTCTGATGTGGGCTAGGGTAGCTGCAAAATTGCCATATAATGAAGGACCTTGCTCTTCTAACCTGACACCCAAGTAGGAAGCAGGCAGAGGTGGAAGAGATGGGCTGCTCCTGAGTCAGTTCCACTGAGTGAATTTGAAATCTAGTTGGATAATACACTTCCCTCTCTTCCCCTTTATTATACTTCTATAGTATATACAAAGTATACGCTTTACTATACTTCTTGCTGTATATATGGAGTAGGAATCCTGTCAACTTCTGTTCCAAGGTCTCCATTTCAGACACATACTCCTGTTTTCAGAGGCTGGTGACTGGGTTCCAGGATATTTTTGCTGCACTGAACTTGGATGGGGTTTTTTCACCACATGCAAGAAGGCAACAAATACACTGAAATCTTTCAATAGTCTTTGAAACATGTTCTTGTGTTATTTTGCATATTCACGCTTCTGTATATGTCAACCAAGCAGCAAAATATGCATTATTCAGAGAGCAGATACACAGATCTTTTAGCTCAAACTGCAAGTGTACATCACCCCTCACCAGGAACAGTGATGCCGTCATCATGGTACTCTTGTGGTGCCACCTTTTCAGGAACTAAGCTGACTAGTGGTATTTCTGATAGAAATGTGGGGTGTACCTATTAGGAATTAGACTGAGACCAGTCACGGTGCTTGCCATATAGACCACACAGCTGACAGCAACAATGGCAGGCAGCTTTCAAGAAGGAACCTTTTGCCAGCCTGAGTCTGTGCTGGCCCAGCACGTCTCCAGTGTAAATCCAGCAAGCACCAAGAGCAGGTGTCTAATACTGAACATGGTTCCCAGGCTGAGAGCTGCCCTAGACCAGACATCTATCAGCTGTTTTCACAGCAGCTCAATCCAAGGTTACACAGCTGTGCTATATCAAAGCTGACCTTGAATGAATCTTCCTAGGGTGAAAAAAATCACTATTTTTCTGTAAAGGCTACATTCATTTTCCCAGACAACAGGAAAAGAGCTCCCAAATGACAGAAAAACAAAAAATCCCAAAACATGATAATGTAAAAAAATTGTATTTTAAAACCTCTTTTTCTTCTGGTGCTCTTTGTTAAGAATGATACAGATAGCCTGTGACACGTAAGCAGCATGGAAACTGATATGGAAGATGTTTTCTAAGCTCCAAACAGACACTTCTGGACAGTATAGTTTTCGGGATTTAAGTAGCAAGTAGATGGATAACTTCTAAGAGCTAGTGTCGTCTTGTATTCAGATTGCTTGAATGTATCACGAAAATTCAGGGCGTAGGGAGGATTGGAAAGAGGAGGTAAAAACATGGGATAGATGAAGACAGGGTATTGTGGCACTGTTGCCACCTCTTTTGGAGCAGTACACAATGAGGTATGCACGGGCTCTGGGGGCAAGATGCAGCACAGGATTAACAGGTTCAAAATGGGGGCTAATAAGATCGGCTTAAGATGAAGTTTGTATCAGCAAAGTAACAGAGCCATTCCTACAGAGGCTCTTCTAACAACTATTGGGAATACTAATGTGCACTATCACTCTTTGTCAGCCCACATACTTAAAAAAATGTTCCTTATGGCAGCTTTATCAGTAGACTCTAAGTTACCTTGCTATGAGTTTTCAAGTTCTGCTTATCAAGTTTCTCCAAATTATGGAGAAATTCCATCCTTGTAGAAGATGGACATGCTTAAAAACATTTGTCCTGTCACTAAAACAACATGTGTTCTGTGTAGGATACTGTTGCAGCAAACTCCTTGTGCCCTTCATCACTTCCTGAGCTGTGCTTCACAAGTCTGTCGGCTTTGTGAGATCTTGAGAACAGAGACTTTTGGCACTGGTACTTGCTCAGACAGTCTGATGTAAGATGATGGCTCAATGTAAATCAGTGGAAGTCAAGTTCTTATTTACAAAATTTTTATATTTATTTACATGTGGAATTTGAATTTTTAAATATTATGGGCTTTTCCCCTCTGAAAAGGGATTTTTAAAAGAGTTATTTAAAGTCTGAATTTGCACATTTTCTAGCCCATAACCATGACTGAACAGTTTGTACCTTCCAGATTTGGGGAGTTTCAAAGCTGAAGAGGCACAGCCCTCCATTAAATCTTGTGAAAGGGCAGTGCAACATCAGAAAATTAATGGCTGCTGTATTTACAAGGGTCCACACATAGCAGTCTCAGCAGACGAACACATTTCACCCTGAGATCACCTCTGTTGTTGAAAGAAAGCAGTTTCCAGGATCACAGAGTTGGAGAGGACGATAAGTCCTACAGTCATGGACAACAATGTAGAAGAGTTCTTAAGTCCAGAAGGGTCCCCACAAACCACAAAATACTTCCCAACACTCTGTAACAAGCCTACAACCTATGCTGCAAAACACCAAAAGCCACAAAGACTCCAGTGTGGCACAGGAAGAGGGAAGGAAAGCTCCAGCTCACCACCACTACCACCTTTGGCCTCGACAAAAGCAATGCCCCATGGAGAGGAATATTTTTTGAATTTGTCTTTGGTAGTGCCTTTTTGATCTGACAATTGTTCATCAAAAAAATTTCCAATTGTGCTGTAAAATGCACCCAAATAGTATGTTTAATTAGGAAGAGAAAACTAGAAAGACATGAGTCCATAAAACTATTTGCCTTCTCACTCAGTTTTGTTAACTGCTGCTCTGTTGCTTCCTACAGAGATTGTGCGTTGGGGAATATTAAATACCCAACAGGTTATACTGAAGTGTCCTTCTCTGTAAGCAGCAACCGAAAACAGCATTCCTCAGCCTTCTTTACCAACTGCAGTTGTAAAAAAACAATCAAAAAATATATATTCAGGACACTAATCTGTGACTTTCCTTTTTCTATTTTAAAGCTCTCAGATTTGGAGTGAAGCCCAAATTTGGATTTTGCCCTCTCAAAATATCCTGTGAGCATCTAGTTGGGCTGGTGGTTGGTTTGTTTCTGTGCTTCCTACATGATAAGTTACATTCATGGTCACATGTAACCTAACACATATTTTTACTGCATTTTCAAAAGAAAGGCCACAACAACAGCAACAGAAGTTTCATTCCAGAGAGATGTAAAGCTAGCTTGGACTCTTGGACTTGGCAGGCAAATGTTGCTTTAAATATGGTTTGACAGACCTCCCAAAACATAATGAATATGGCATCAGAATATGCTGAAATGGGAATTTTGGTTTGTTGCAAAATTAGAGTGTATTCTTTTCCCTTCATTGCAGTTTTGCTGTCTAGTATATAGACTATTTTCTTCAAAAACTCAGAATCCTGCTGTTCTCAGTAGGAGTTGCATATTATGGCAGTGCTTTTGGAAGTCTTACTTACAATGACTGAAATGTTTTTGCAGGGTGTCAACTTCCAAGTCATCATTAATGTTTACAGTCTCAATAGCAGTTTGCATTGCTATAGTAACTCTTAAAGGAACATTCCTAAAACAAAACTAAAAGAAAAGGAAGCTTCTTTTTTACCAAACACTCATAACTTAGGTATTGTTCCTGGGATATTTCAGTAATTTATATTTTAAACAAATGTGACCTAAAGAAAAAGAGGGCCTCCGGTATTAGCACATAATTTTTATATACTGCCAAGTAACAGAAATTAGATAGATGCCCACTCTTAAAAAAATATAACCTCTGTCTTCTCTGATTGAAGTAAGTATGTGAAAGGGGTTAAGGAAAATAAAGCTTCTTGTCAGCAATTTCTTTTGTGTATGTGGAATTCTGTGGCTATTGGTACAAAAAACTAAGTCTACTATGATTTTTCGATTTACCTCTAGGTCAGTTTATAGAAAACAAAGCTGTATTTTGAGTAATTAGTGCCACGCACTGTAGAGAGATCATTGATATGGTAGTTTACGCCCTAAAATGTCAATTCCTCAGCATGAGCTAGAGTATATGCATCAATCAGTTTCCCAAGAAGAAGCAAATTGTATTTAACTCCATACATTTTTATAGTTGGATTTATGTAAATTAATTTTTTCTATGTTTCTCTAATATTTTATACTATCGAAATTCAAAGTTCTTTCATAGAGCAGAAACCTAGTAATCTGCCTTTACTGGGAAAATCCTGAATCCATTTTGCAAACCACTTGTCTTCTAATAACAAGAGCGTATTCTTATCTTCCAGACTGCTTGGAATGCTACAGCTGGGGAAAGACAATAAGATTTGAATGTTTTCAGATTTGTCAAATCATAATCATTTTATGACATTGCAAATGTTTCTCAACATTTTTTTTATATCAGTTATGACAAAAGGAAACACAAAGTCTAATCTGAATTGCAAAAATATCAAACTCAGAAAAACAGCATGAGAAAGCTTTTTAGAAGAAAAATTTTGCAAACAGGAAGTTTACAGGAATGAGCAAAGTCCAAGAAGTAAGAGTCATATCCTAATGCTGATCTTACAAGTACCCTACAAACTTTATTTAGTTTGAAAGTACTGAATGGTTTTGCCCTAACTTTCTTGCTAGTCTGAGTAAAGCAAAGACAAATCAATGTGGTCAGGGCCACAAACTGAGCATCAAAATTTCAAGACCTCAGTTGTCTAAGATAAAAACATTTCAGATTAAACAGAAATCATCTTAGTCTGTTAAAGCTCACTAGCCCAAAGATAAGTCGTAAGAGACCAGTTCAGGCGTTCAACAGCTAAAATCATTGTTTTCCTCTCAGAGGCGAAGCACCAAAAGCTGAGCCTCCATTTTCTTGTACGGATTAGGAGCATGTAATAATAGGCGTTTTCATCATGATCCTCTCTGTCCCTTTCTGTTAACTAAAACCAAAAATATTAATACTGGGTGAAATAAAAGCAGTTTTAGGTGGCAGTAAGCATGAGTCAACATGAACAAAATATTATTAACCAAACTTCGCAAATTTAGGGTAAATGAAATGACCCATAGAATGGAAAGGATGAGTAGGTTTAGATGGTTCCCAAATGTGTCCCTGTCATTGAATTGGAGATGTGTCAGCTCACAAACATTTGACAAGAGAAGCTTTGTCAGAGCTGATGCCAGAAACTGACAAACTAAAAAAGAACAAAAAAGGAAGAGGCAGCAGTTTCGCTGTATTCCTCATGATGTGCTGTTTACAAGGTAGAAAAAGAACATTCTAAAATAGGAGCTGACAATTAGACAGTAAGGCTACCAAGAATAAGCTGTTCTAGAAAACTGGGATCAAGGACAACTGGACAATGCTAGCTGAAGATGTATTTCTAGAGATTTAGAGGAATCAAAATCAAGCAACAAGCAAAGGTACTACGTACTTCCTCATGTGAAAAGTGCAGGGATAGCTCTAAGGAATGCTGAGAAACAAATCAAGTGAGAAGAAAAGCTTAATGAAAAGTAAAGGGCACAAAGAGGATTGATTCTTCTCCACAGACCACGTATCACATGACCAGCATCTAAATACCATAAATACACTGTCAATTTTATAGAAGTTATCACCTCTGTTACCTTGCTGATGTTAAATGGGATAAAACGTATAGAAGAACAAAATTTAGCTTGGGCACTGTTAGCAAACAAGTGAAAGCCTTTGCTTAAGCAGGTCAATTTCAGTAGTTTTACAGGAGATCTTAGGCTCTAACTCTGTTTAAATGTGAAGTTACTCTGTAGCATAAACTACACCTCTGAACCCCACTCTATTTAACCTCAGTCAACAAAAGCAATTTACTTACAAAGGGTTTTGTGAATACATAATAGAAATGCTATGTTCTATGTTGAGATGGAATTGGAGGTTCACAAAAAATATATTTCACTGTGTTACATGTTTCTAACTCAGAGGAAGAAGGTACATGGTCCAATAGAAAGAAGATGAGCAGATAAAAAGCCTGTTTAAATCATAACTGTCCACAGGTCTGCATTGCATATTTTCATCCGAAAATATTTTTGAAAGTATTTATGCCACCTTTTGAGTATTCTTACAGAAATATTCCAAGGTTGGCCTCTCAGAGCAGTGTGGTACTCTGGGATGTACTGACTGAATCAGGGTGGCCTAACCTACAGAGTAAACACCATTTGAGGAAGATTTCTGAAAGTACATGAACGCAGAAAGTCTGTAACCAAAGTAGCTTCTGTATAAACAATAGAAGAAAGAACCATGTGTGTTTCTTCTTTTGGATGACTGATCCCAACAGTGTTGTTTCCCGGCCTTGACTATTTATGAGCTAAACACAAAAATATTGTCACAGTCTCATGTAGATTAAGCTGACACCTTCCAGGAACTAGTTTGTACTTGTTTGGGCTCCTTAGTTACTTACTTATTTACTTGGACAAAGTCAAATACGAGGCTTAGTTCTTGGAATTTCAGATAAATTTATTTAATCTTAGATTCCCTTCTGCTCAATCTATGTATTTTATAACTACAGAGACAATCTTTGAAAATGCAACAGAACCCATATTGGCAAGGATGTCTACACCTGATTATGTTACATCAAATAAGATGCTGTGGATTTTAATATGTTTTTCTAGATTTGTTTAGATCTAAATTGTGTATAATGCCTAATTTATGCAGCTTTGTTTTACAAATCACAAGGGCTGACGACAAGCTTTCACACTGACACATATAGACAGGGAATTGTGCAGCACATCAAAGACAGATTTCAATTAACTGAAAGGAGTAAGACTAAGTTTGTAAGACTAGTTTGCAAAACTATCTAGATTATTAAAAATCACAGCATTTTACGAAGAATTTGCAAACACAGCTAATAAAGTCAACTGTCAAACTCCATTTAACATGTTAGGAATAATGAGCCAGACCCCAGAAGAGGCTCACACATTTGGATGCTAAATATTATGAAGCCCAAAAGTCAAGCACCAGCTGTGGACTCAAAAAACAGAGCCAGAATATGTAACACACACAAACAGAAGGAGCTACAGCCAACCAACAGGAAACACTGCCAAGAAGAATGGTCTGAAATTCTCCCTCTCTTCTGCACATAACACCTCTCCAGGGAAGAAGTACGCTGTGGCCAAGATCCCTTCCTGAATGCAGGAATGTATGTGCACATGTACTGTCAACCAGGCCACAGATTCTGGCCATGTTTTTTCAAGAAAGAAAGAAGTCACCTCCCACTATTTACAGAGTAGCCTCACAGTCAGAAAACATGGCTTAGGTATTGGCCTTTCTTGATCTTGATGGCTGCCAAACAAAATACTGTGTTTATTTATCTAACCTGGGTCGGGGTAATGCGCTCTTTTAAATGAGATAATATTGCCTGCCAATGTATTTTTTGCTCAGACAAATTCATGGTCCTAAGTAAAAACATGGCTGCAGATGAAAGGATATAGGAAAAACTGCTGAACAACTCAATGTGTCTCCTGTTTTGGAAAAGCTGGAGGGCTGCAGCACTACAATAGCAAGGCATGTGCTCCTAGTCCTAAAATTTACCATCGCCTTCTCAAGTATTCCTGCCTGAAGCAAGGCAGACAGTAAACTAGTACTGGAAATCATCCATTCCCAGCCACACATTAGTAGTCATCAGCTGAGTGAGCTGTTAGCTTCACCTGTTAGCAAATACCAGAGAAAGCCACCTAAAATTATTGGGTTTACCTCACTGGTGAAGGCACAGACTGAGAGTAGTTTTACCTCATTTGATCTCAACAGCTCTTACACTTCTCCAACTCAATCACTTCTGAATGGCTTAACATATTACCAATTTAAGTCCCTGTGGTGGTCTAAGTCTGAAACACCCAAATTTGGGCCTCAAGAAGCAAATCTTCAATTAAATAATTATTCAAGTCTATCCTTGATTCCAAGATAAAATATTTTCAAGACAAGTTTGAGGTCTTTTGATGAACCAGCATTTGGGTACTGAGGTTATCAATGTGCATTTCCTGGAGATATGCCTAGAGCTGTACTAAAATGAACTATAGATTATAATTTCAGATTTTAAAACAGCAAGGATGCTTTTTGCTTCGGAAATTCTGTGGACTTTATCTTTAACTAAATTTATAAAAAGAAGTGGTCAGCAAGTCCAAGTCACATGAGAAACTTGGCTGAGAAGTCCAAAGGCTGAAGTACAAATTCTTCCTTCATGTTTCCTTTGTCATACTTCGCCTTTTCCAGTTGTCAGCAGTGAAGCTTCACTGAAAATGTACTTTCTAGGGCAGTTTTCCATTAATTTTTTCCCCACATATTCCAAAGTGAGAATACTCTAGGGATAACATGAACATCTGAACAACTACTTCATTCCTGTCAGCTTTTTTTTAACGGTAAGACACAAGTTTGCAAGTTCTCTTACATTCAGTCATTTATTGTGTGTCTGCAATGTCTGTAGCAGTGCAGGAAAGTGTACAGGAGCAGACAGTTTACCTTATGGCAAATTCCAAGGAAGTATTTAAAGTTCAAATGAAATTCCAGCATTCAAAGTGGGAGGTTTAAGGAAAAAAAAAATCCCAGGTCTGTCAGTGGAAAGTTTAATTATGGGCAAGACAACACACAAACAGTAAAGCACACAAAGGCAGAAATATCTCTGTGGAAGCGCATTCCAATAAAATCTTAAAAGATTACTTTAATAATAAACCATGCATTCCTGAGCAAGCCATCGCAAGATTAGCTACCAGATTGCTTTGCTGCAAGCAGATTTTTCACAAACTGTTATTGATACCACTTTGAAGGCATTCATGAAAGCTGATGTCTTCCGAAGGTTTCTGCACTTCGATGGGGTTTTTCATGCTGCTACCACAGTTTCCACCCAGACTGGAATTCTGGTGATCCTAATGACAGGCTGTGGTTTGGGTAGAGTTAACATCCGGAAAGCTATAGAAAAACTCACTGAGGTGAAGGGTTCCAGCTGCAACTTCAAGATAATTTTAGACCTGCTGAAAAATGGCTTGTGTTTGGGAAGTGCTGAGGCTAATATGTTCTGTACAAAAAGCAGTTAACTTACACAAAAAAATCCTTATGTAGGGGCTGAGGCTACGCCAGCAGTAGTAAAATCAGACACAAAAAAAATAAGAAAAAAGTAATCATCTTGGGAAACAGCACTCTCTCTCTACTATAACCTTTAAATGGTCACTCCTAAAGTCATAACAGCCATTGTACATTTGATTCTGGTTTTGCTGTAGAGAAATAGAAATAATTTTACTTTTCATAAAGTGTAAAACATGTCCTCATGCAGTATAGATGAAATAACTGAATTCCTGTGGGGCTTTCTGCCTGGATTCCTCTTGCATTCAGAAGGCAGGGCAATCCTATTACATATGTTTAATGTAACAGTTCCAAATTTTAGCATTTAGCACAACAATGTGGGACATCAGGGGAGATGTTCTTAGTCAATTTACAAAAAAAAATTAGTGCATTCCTTCAAGTCTTGAGACATTTTTTATTTTCTAAGAAAACTGTAGTTTTACAAGTTAGTTATGAACCACTTTTCAGTTTAAAAGAAAAGTTTCCTTGTGAGGTTATTAGTGATATCCCAAGTGCTGGTGCATATTGAAGGACCTCTTGCCATTTCTGTACTAGATGTAATTTCATTGCCCCTCAAAAGGGCTCCTAAACTTCTCACCTTTAGCAAATGAAAAGCATTTTCCTTCCTTCCAGATTCAACAACAAATAGTATAAATCATATTTGTAATCATTAGTGTGACTAGTCAAGGCATTTTGGTGAAATGTGCCTGGGGTTTGTTTGGGCAAAACACAGATGATAATCCTGCTTATGCCAGCTCTGGACTGGCCTGTTTCACAGAAGTTGCTTTGTTTCTGCACCGTGCTTAAACTAGGCACAATGTCAACCTTCATGTCAGGCAGCCTGTGTGACTCTCATAAAGGACGCTGAGCTAAGTATTATTCTTTAAAACACTTACTGCCCCAGGACCAAGAAGCTCCAGCCCTGCTGGTGGGTGTTTAGCACAAGTTGTTCAAAACAATGTACAGTGCAGTGCCAGCTGTACAAAACAAACATTGTTAAACATGAATATAACCCCAAGGAATTCAGATCTAATCCTGCAAATACCGATGAGTGTGTAGCCAGCAACCTGTTAACTGTAGCAAAAGCCTCCTTACTTATGCAGCATGCACTTCCTTCCGTGAACAGTAGGCTAGAATACAAAAAGACGTTTCTTTTAGGTTAAAATTAGTACTTCTCAAATGAAAGGCAGAGACAGACAAGGGATACACAACTATCAGCTCCTAGTCACCTCAGGCACAGGGAGGAATAGCACGCTTTTGTGATTCATGATAAAAAAGAATACCGTGCCATATCTAGAAAAGCCTTGTATCATTTAGTAGCTTTGGATGCCAAAGGCATCCACCAGTTTTGAGCCTTGAATTTCCCGGTGGTAAAATAAGTTTGTGTTAAATATTTCCCTCTTTTGAACACTTCGAAATATCTATCAAATGTATTTAAAATGTATTTAACCTGCACGGGGGGGAAAGTGTTGCTCTTTTTTTCTTTTTTTTTTTTTTCTTTTTCTTTTTCTTTTTCTTTTTTTTTTCCATTGGGTATTGGTGTAGAGCAAATAGGCATAGTTTTGAACTAAAATGTTTTGCACTGTTCTGAAAAAACAAAAGTTAAGCTAGTTTTACAGCCTTGAAAAGAAAAAAAACATTCTGCTACAAGGACAAAAATTTGATTTTTTATCAGACCTTCTTTCATACAAGTTGGAAAACAGCTGTACTACTTTGGGGAAAAAAACCCATGATAGATGTTTGAATAAAGATGAGTGGGAAGTACAAAGGTCAGGTCAGTATGTGACCCAGAAACTGAATTGCACTGACCCAATATTTCAGTTCGGCTGGTCTCAGACTTGGGGCGATGGAGGATGGAGAGGGTGGTACAAGATGTGGGCGCCACACGATTCCGTGCCCTCGCAGAGTTCACCTGTCTCCCACCCCACATCCCTCCCTGCGTGTCCCCCGTGGGGCTCCGACCCCGGCCCCGTGAGAGGCTGTCCGGGCCACAGCTCCCTCCCGCCGGAGCGGCGGCCCGCAAGGAGTTAAACTTGTGAGCACCGACACGTTGAGGGGGAGTAGCCTAGACCAAGCAGCAAAAACATCACAGCGCATTCCTGGGTAGTCCTCAGCTGCCAGCATCTGATTAAAACCATATCGCTCGCTGTGAGTGGCTAACTAATCTGAAGGCGAGAGTACAACTGAATATTTAACCGGGGCCCCGGTCTCAGCCAGGCTACCGGCTGCGGTCATCGGATCATGCACGGAGCGGCACGGATCTAGCCTGTGAGGAGCTTTGCGAGCGGGGCTCGGCTCTCGCACAGCCTGGGAGGGGGTGATGCGGGGCTGAAGGAGCTGTCACTGGGGGAAGGAGCTTTTTCTGCGACGGCGTGACAGTCGGTGGCTGCGGCGGGGCGCAGGGTACCCCTGTGGGGCGGGCGCCGACACGGCCCCGGCCCCGCGGGGGTCTCGGCGCTGCCCGAGCCGCGCTGCGGGGAACGTGCCCCGGCTGAGGTGGGGTAGAAGGCGCCCGCATCCCGCTCCCGGCTCCGGCGAAGCGGGCAACCGAGGGAAGCATGACAGCAAAGCAATAGAAACGCGCGTTTTCGGTTTTGTGCGTGGAGAGGATGGGGTTAAAATCAGTAAGTAGATTAACTATATAAACAGTAAATTTCCTATTTTCTATAACTAATTAGTTATAATAAAAAGCTAATATGAAAGAATCTCTGCAATAGCAGAGAGAATGATTACACAGGCTAAGATGCTGTGAAGCAGGAGTTGGGTTTTGTTCTGTTTTCGGATGGAGTATCCTTGCGAGCATTCCTCTGTCTGCCAGTGAATTTCTGCATGCTACTTCAGTCTGGGGTAAATTATATAGTCGTAGATGTTGATGATTATCTGGAATTAGTCTTCTACCTTGACAGAGGAACTGACTTCTCGAGTGATGATATATGAAGTTTAATGTCCATTGTATGGTGACACTTCATGTTGGGATGATGCCAGTGCAGTGAGCCATAAGATAAACGCAGGTGTTGCCAACATAGCCAGACTTCTTCAGCTGGACTTCTCTGTAACAGAGCTTTTACCCCTCAAAAATGTTGAGGCTGATCACTCAAATGTTTACTACGAATTCACTAGTAAGGCTGATGATTTTATTATTTTGAGTGTCAGGAATTTTTTAAGTCTTCCCTTAATTAAGCTAGTTTGCTTTAAAAGGCTACATTTTTTTCTTCAGAAGTCTTCTGTAACTTCCATAAACAGGGCTGCCCAAAATTAACCGAATCTGAGAGCATGTAGGCTTAGATTTGCCTAATGTATGCTAAAGAATAGGCATAGGTATGCTCTGGGACAGCAACACCTGTGTAAATAGACAAAAGTAAAGATGCAGATTCAATTAGAGAAATTTAATTATGAAGGTGTGTGTTCTAGTTCACTGTGAAGACTTAACAGGCAATGCCATTGTGTCTGATAGTGACATGCTAGGCAATTATAATGCTAGCAGGTCTTCGGGTCAGCTTCCATTAGGACCTTCCAGGAGGTAGGTGAGGCTAACTGGAGACATGAATTGTAATCCAAAGAAAATCTTTCCAGCTGAGGATTGTCTGAGGGCGTCATCTACCACATCTGTTCAAGGAATCACTGCAGTTGCATCCAGGACAATGTTTCTTGAGGCACAATCAGCTTTTCAAAATTCCCTGGATGGTGTGAGGATGTGGTCAAGTCTGAAGCAGAAATTTTTATTAATAGTAAGTTTGCATTGGAAGGAGGACAACAAAATGTTAGCAATGGTAAGGAGGATGAGAGTGCTAAATGAATGTCAGGTGAGTCATTAGAACAGAGGCTTAACTAGCAACCATCATGATTTAGTGCATAGGAAAGCTCAGTGAAAAATGGAGTGAAGGCTGAGTCCTTCAAGCTTTATATATCTGGCATTAGCTTATTTTTGTGAAGGAAAAGATGATTGTGTAATCTACCACATGCCTCCTATAATGCTAAGTATCTCTGCAGTACAAAATCTATTTTCTCATTGGGAAGAGCATTTCTTGCTAAACTACCTGCACACTGCAGATCTGTAGCTGCTATGCATATAGTTCTTATACTTCTTGCTTAAGGCCTCTATTTCTCAAGCAGATATGAGAAGAAACACTCCAAACAGGTGAATATAATGTATGGAAAGACTTTTTGTCTCTACAGGAAAGTAAATAAATGTACTTAATGTCAAGGAAAAGTGAATCCAGTGTGAATGCTCAAAAATCAAAGGAGAAAAGCCATAGCTTGAGATATGATGTAAAAGCGCACCAATATGCTGTAGTTGTTGGGTATTGTTGCCAAACCTGCTGATTTTTCTGTATTGATGCTCTCCTTTCCTAGTAAACCTCACACTTTTTGGAAATTTGTGTGACCAGGGGGTTAACCCTGTTCTTGGAAATGCTTGTGGACTTTATTCAGCAAGGATAGCAATATGTGACCACTACCGAAGCATGGATTTGCCTGTACAAAGCAATAAATTCCACATCTAGAGAAAGTCAGCTTGATCTGGAAACTGTGCTGATGCAAATCCTGCTTGCTGGCTAGATTCTGTCAAAAGAAGTGATGAAGCAGAATGAAGGTAACTTGTAATCTGCAAAGATTTTGGAGAAGTGCCTTAGATTTTGCATGTACACTAATGAATTGTTAGTAGAATCTAGATGATACCACAGGGATGGGGGATAGCTAAGAGGCCTTAATGACCTTCTGCTGTGAAACATAAACAAGCATAGGCCGCTACTCACTACCTCAGCATGGACTCCACAGAAGCACGTCTTGGGGTTGCGTTAAAGAGATCAAACAGAATAAGTTGTCTAAGGATTATAGTTGAGAAGAAAAGATGGCATTAGAAAGCTGATTCTGAGGCTGTACCTGGGCTCAGGGGTCTCAGGGTTATAAAGAAGCTGGATGAAGAACAGTGTCAGGCCTAGTCAATAAACAAGAGGTACCAGTTTTGACAGGATTACCTTGTTTATACAAGCTGGGCAGTTGAGTGTTGAACAAAGCATCCTCTCCCATCCGGGGCTTCTCAGCCCTAGCTGACGGAGACATAGGCCATTCTAGACTCCCCTCATCTGAAAGACTGTGCCTTGCATATGTTCTGGAGTGCTTGAGGATGAAATGCCTCAGCTGAAATGCCCCGCAGCTCTTTACCCCTAGTTATCTGTAGTATTTTAAAATTAGTTTTAAAAGTTTTTAATACAGCTTCATAAAGGGTGCATGTCCCCTTAAATCTAAAAGCTCAGACATTACAGGGCCAGTTAAGGTCAGATTATTGGCCTTGGAGCTGAATTTCCTGCTGTTCTGTCTGTTCATGTTGCGTCCTTAAGCAATAAGGTGAGGATTATATCTTGAGCTGAAAAAGTAGGTCTAAGAGACGGGATAATGGATCTTCACCTTGACAATCAGGAGGCTTCATGACAATGTTAGCTAGAAAGTTGTGCCTCCAGCAAAGTCTATTCAAATTCTAATGCTGATGTGCCACACAACTCTAATGTACCTACCCCATGGCTAAAATGCCTATGGATGAAACTTTCTTAGGAGGAGAAAAAAAGAAATTGGGAGCAGTAAGGATGTAGCTTTAATATGGCAACCTGTTTTTCTACTCTACAGATGTTTTCTGTGCCCTGTCAGAACACGGTCATTTGTGCTTTGAGGCAAGGGATGAGGGTCATTGTATGAGTAAGGACTTTTTTCCTAGTAGCTTGAATCACAGATCTGTCTCCAAACAGTGGATACCCTGGTTGATGGAAGGTAAACTCTAGATCTGACACATCTCCTTGTATGCTTCTGAGGGATGGGGACATCCCTATAATCCATCAAGATCATCAGAGAGATGAGAAATTAGAGAGACCCTGGTCAAGATTGCTTTATGGTCTGGATTTAGGAATAATAGTGTAAACTTCCTCTAATATGTGTAATTACAATTACTGATATGGAAACTTACTGTAGAACAGTTATCTGTGAAACTTTACTAGCTGCTCAGTAGGACATCTACTGTAGGAGCTGTAGTGGAACTCTGAAAGTCCTGGTTAATCCTTTCTAACCTCTGGTACAGATCTTTCTGTATCACCTTTTTAGATTTCAGTCTTGTGTAGTTATTCATTGCCTTTCTTGCTGCATATACAAGGGAAAGCTGGGGGCCTTGGTAATAACTAATCTTGAAGGCAAGAGTAACCCTTATATTAAGCAGTATGCTTCATAATACCTAATAAGACTGGAACTGCTGTAGAAGAGCCTACAACAAGTAGGCTCTGCAAGCAGAATTTTCATCAGTCGTCTCAGAATACATAATGAACATAATTTGCATCTCTTACAAGAGGCAGTATGGAGTGACTCCTGTGACAGCAACTCCTACAACAATTTGTGTATTGAGAGACACAGTATCTGGGGGGTAGATGGAGTGCTCTTCAATTACTGCTGAAATGAATGTTTAATGAAAGGCTTTTGGCTGCTAATGGGATAACCAGGCTAGGTAAGCAAACTGCAGTACTCAACAACGTGGCCGGGATTACATGGGTTTAGGCTGTGTGAATGCAATAATAATACAGGAAAATCCTATTTCTCATACAGATAAATTTGTGAACAGGTAAAAAACACAGTTCAGAGTAAACTGTACAGAGAACTGTACATATGCAATCTCTCTCAGTACAGCTTGCATATACCCTAACTGTAAAGAAGGATAACTGTGCTAACAGCAGACAGTTAACAGTATGCAGCTGAAATAATCTATGATAACAGCTTCAATATGTGTCAAGTTCCTGCTCTGAGAAGGAGGAGTGAAAAGCATGGTTATTGGCAAGAGTCCTTCACTATACTAACAAGCAAGAAGATCAGAAACAGGCCTTCTAGGCAGGAGGGCCTTACAAGTACAGTTGGAAATGAAGTGTTTGATTTGTTGTTCAGTTCAAACTCAGTTGCATCTGAGCAAACACTAGCTGCCTTCAATAACAACTGCTTTGCTTCCATGTTGTTTTGGATATCCAGTGAGTCTCAGCAAGGAATATTGATAAAAGGTTGAGCTGTAGGCACTGCAACCATATTGCTTGAGATTCTTCATCCCGTGGGCAGGTGATGCTTCCCTTAGCAATAACTAGAACAGACAGCTGAGCTCTGGCTCAGGTGCCACTAATTTGTGAGGCTTCAGAACTGGAAACTGGAGAGGGGTGTAGAGGACTGCTCCCTTAGCAGGCTGCAAAACATGTTGTCTTTCTTGAAGGCTGATAGAAAGAAAATTCTTGTGGATAATGTAAATATATAATCTAATGAATCTAATGTTTCCAAAGTAATAGCTCTCTATCAAGAAAGGTATCCCAGTATGCCCTTTCAATTTCTTTCTAAAGGAAGAATCTGGAGTTCAGATGCTGATATTGCTGGTACTAAAAGTGAAGGGATTTCTTAATTCAAGAAATTAACAAATAGGTTGGTGTAGCTCATGAACAGAGATTGGAAAGGCTGCTATTGTGCCTTGTTGCAACATGCTGTCTTATTCCTGGAACAACTCATAATTTGAGGTGGACTAGGTAGATATCTGGGCACTACCTTTGGATACTGAAGTTCCTGGCTGAAAAATAACTCTATCAAACACTATGACAATGCTAGTTTCCTTCATCTTGTGATCAAGTCTTCAGGCAACCAGACAGCACTAGCACCTTAAATGCTTTTCACTTGTTAATTTCTATTGTTCCATGTGTTCATCAGGTACGGCTTATCTAAAACTGGTCATTACTTCTCTTGAGCCCCCTGTTTTAATCTTCCTGCAAAAGATAATTTTATTTCCATGACAAGTGGAAGAAAAATGCAAAATAGATCTACTGTGGTAGGGTTGACCAGTATCTAATTATCTTATCACAAATCATGTGCTTAAGAGCATAGTAGAATGACAGAAAGCACCAATCCAATTGCACCACTTGAACTGTGTGACCTGTTCAGTCTCAGCTGCTAACTTAGTGATATTCTCTTGGCTGTGTTTCAATTGTGTATGAAACACTTTCGGGAACTAAGTTTAAATTTCTATGTTCTTGCTAAAATCCAAGAGGTTCAGAGGAGACTGATGTGATGAGAACAGACTGTTCTGTTCAACTGATGAAATAGTGTTTGGCAAATTGGCTGAACGGTGAGATGTCTGTGTGGTTTCACAGGCATGATCCTGCACCAGCAATGGTACATGCCGACATCTGTAGCTGACATGGCTAATTAGTGTGCTAAGATCTTTATCTGCTTTGTAGCTGGTCCTAGGGAAGGCAGCAGCACGAGGGAGGTATTTTCTGATCCGTCTAATGCTGTACTTCTGTCCTACTAAGCAGACGAAGGTCACTCTTCCCTGTTTCTCATTACTGGTTATATACAATGAAGACAGCTGGACTATATTCCACATCCTGCAATATATAAGTACTGTTGTAGTTTATTCCAAACTGGTATTCGTGTTGACAGAGGAAGTCCTTGGCATAAGTCTGCCTTTAATACCTCAACAAAGTATCAATCTGCCTCTTGGGTAAGAAGACAAAGCATTAAACAGGGCTTAAAAAGCAAGTTGCACAGAAGTTCCCTGAGGTAAAATCCTGTTATTCTAGAAATACTTGGTCCAATAGGTAAGCACCTGGTTTAACTACAGTCATGATATCAAGCAAATGATCTCTTGAACACAAATGACATTTCTACCAATCTACAGCATAAACAGGACAGTTCAACAGGATTTTTGAACTGAGTGATGGGTACATTGCTAATCTGGACCTTTACCGAATTGTGGGAATGACAGTTAGCTGCACTTGCCAGGCAGCGTAGTTTAATATCTTTTTCAGCTGTCTCTCTTACAAGACCAACCATGGGACCTTTGGTTAGACTCTGCAGTAAAAAAGTATGTATTCAGTCATCTTTCTGATTAGTAATGCTGCTCTTGCATTCCAGACATGGCTAAAACTGAAGGTGAATATTTCCCAAGCCGTCTATGAACTTTCTTCCACCACTTGCCTTCAAGCAAGTACTTGTCCTGTATAAGTGTGAACACATCAGGTATAACCTACTGTAGATAAGGCTGTTACTTCTCGTGGATATTAGTTGCTGGATATGCTGGTTCATAAAAGAATAATTAGATTGTTTTAACAGAGAAAACAGACTAATGTTAGTGCTTGCATCAGAACAAGCATTTGGAATGTTCCATCTAAGTCATTGTAATCTCTCGTGTCATGTTTCAGAAGGTTTATTCAACTTGAACTCTTTAGACACTGTCAGATAGCAGAGCAATGGGTGTTCTAGTAATAAAAGAAAACACTTAAGATTATATTTTATTTGACTCCTCAGCATGAATGGTCCTGCTTAAAAAGCAAAAATCTGATTAGCACTTTTACACTTTTGATTTATTAATGCATGCCTCAGGCTTCTCAAGGCTGCTACCATTGAAGCAGGAACTAAGCAGAAAATGTGATAATCAGATGGGGAGTTGTTAGATGTAAATGTCAGTCAGCCCTACAGGGGCTCACACAGATGCACTATTATACTCTTGATGTGAGCAGAAGGCTTCCAGTCAGGATAATTTACTGATAATAGACTATCTGGCTTTGTGACTTTGACTCTTGCTAGTCACTGTGTGTATTGCTGTTTAGCCTTTAGTCTATTTTCTTAGCTTGAAAACTAAAGTCTTGAATCCGCTAATACAACCTTCTAACCAGAAGAACCTGACTAACCCTTTCAAGAACGGTGGGGGAGGAAACAATCTGCCTCAGAAGCATGTTCAGCAGTTGAACTATTGCTGTGCTCTTTGTTACTACTTCATCCTAACAGGCTGTATTTCACTTGGCAGTAAAAGCTTCTCTTGTCCTCTCCCGGCCTTGCAGATTCTAATGCAAGGTTAATATTTACGTGCAATAGCTCTTTAAGCTGAATCATGTACTTGTAGGGACAAAGGAGCACGGACTGTGAAGAGGACAAAGTATTAGGCTGCTGAGCAGATGTTTAGCTTATCTGCCTCTGACTTTTTGGGTGTCCCTAACCTCTTCTCAGATAATCTCTCATCAACTTTGAGACATTTATCTTTGTCTACTGAGGGGGGAAAAGCCTGTCTGTTGGTGAGGATTCTGTTCAATCCTTAATCCCATGACAGACTACAGTCATAATGAAGATTCTCAATTCACTCGTGCACAGGACAAAAGCATAATCATTAAGGGTATCTATCACGTTGCCACCCCTTGCTCAAATAAAAGATATCTCTAAAAGCATCTCTAAGGGAAACTAAACGTTGCTCAACAAAATTGTTTGGCATGTTCTTCCAAGTCTTGCTAAGAAACAGGTATTTCAGGGATGACTTGTCATTACTGACAGCCCTCTCTGCAGAGAGTTCAGAAAAGACACCAAGAGTACAGTATGCCAAAGTTATAAGACTGACTTTCCTAAGGTAACTGTGTAGAAATGAAGTACAATTCTTGAATGGAGAGTAGTCTGACTTGAGACAGTAGGTAGCAAGTTATACGCCAAGGACTGTGTGTTGAAGGCCTGACATGGTGTTTGAGGAATCATCAGTATCTATCTGCTCTTCACAGGACAGTCTCTAAAGGAAAGCAGGAAGATACTGCTCGTGGCCTCTTTACAAGACTTTTCTGGAGTAAATTGAAAAGTGAGTGAGCAAAATGTGTGTGATATGTATGTAGTGATACAGGCAGAGTTCGGTGCACTTCTCCCAAGGTGGCAGCATCTGTAAATCTGTAGTCTTTAGATTTTTTGAAACAGTGCATTTAGCACAGTAATAAAAATGGGCCATACAACTGCACAGTGAGTAATTAAGGTGTGGTGATACCAATGGACTCATCTACATGGACAAGATTCAAATTGCTTTAAACTAAGTGCTGACTTAGTTGCTGAGGTAATGATCTTGCTCTTTACTATGCCAGCATATCTGAAGGCAGGACTGCCCCTTCACCTTGCAAAAAAGCACATGCATCTCTAACCTTGGCATGCTTGCTGGCTGAGTCTTTTGAGATGAATTCAAAATTAAAGTGTAAGAGAACAGTTATAGTCTTGTTGCCTTCCACCTGCAGCTGGAGTAAGGAGATCCTAAAAGGCTGAATACTGTGAAAGGAAGCCCCCAAGCAACAAATGGAAGATTTTAACTTTTAATTACTTGCATGTTAAGCACACCAGCACTTTCCATTAAGATAACACAAACTTAAATGTGATGAAGACCTTGCAGAGCTTTAGCTTGAGTGTAAAGCACAGAATGCATATTTAGTTGTGTTTGAGACTCTTTTGTAGTGAGCAGAATAGATTACTGCTAGCTCCAGCTACATGTTGCCCCCCATCCCAGCAAAATTTTAAGGTGAAGCCTGAGGCAATTTAGTGCTAGACATGTGGCTTAACTCAGGTATCAAGTAGTAGTTATTTAAAATATGAAAAAGTATTAAGGTTGCCCTTGTCTGTCATTGCATTCTTAGCCTCACTAATTCTTTTTTTTTTCTGAGGTGATTTTCAAAGTCATCAAGTTCTCCAAAGGTATGAAAAATGACCATCAAGTACTGTGAAATCTCATAGGGGACATGAATTTTGACAGATCTCAAGTATGAGAGTAGGTCCTGTAAAGCTGCCAGAAGGCCCTCATTAACCTAAAATTGCTTTGCTAACACTAAAAATGAGCTTTTCTGTAGTATGACAGGGTATTTGCAAAGGTTCAGCCAGACTTGTATGCATCCTTGCCCATCTTCCTCCACTGTGGGTCTCTTTGCTGTCTGGTTCTATAAAAATAAGTAGTCTGACTTCCATACAGTGGAGGCAGATGGCAATGATGACCAGAGATGCCTTGAGTTTAAGGATGGCAGCTGTACATACAGATATTGACAATTTTACAGTTGCCAAGGTCTTGCTTGTGCATATTTGCTCCTTCCTAAGTTATTTATTTTTTCATTGCCTCTTAATTTTACTTCAACATGTGATACAAGTTGTATAACACCACAGCTGGGTATAGCTCTACTAATCAGAGGAAGAAAGATCACTGACAGACAGGATTCAGTGCCTTGAGGTTCTTATTTTTTCTCTCCAGCATGGAGCTGGGCAGAATTTCCTAAAGCTATAACTCAGCTTCTTGAGAGCAAGTCTTACTTCTCTCTTCTGGGCCTTTTCCTGCTATTCTCTCAAAAGTAATCTTCCGTGTAGGGGTGGGTGTTTAATGATCCAGCCTTAACTCTCTTTCCTTCTTCATTATTTCTGAAGGACTTGATAAATCTAGGGAGGGGCTCCTCATGCTTATGTCTAAAAGCTATCTCTACCCAAAACTATACTATCAGGCAAACTAGCTTAGCTACTCTAAAAGAAGAATTCAGTTGACTTCATTTTATCTGATTAAAATGTGGATTTCAATAGGCACAATCTGTTTTAGCACTGTTGCAAGTATCCTGAAAAATCCCTGTCGACTTAATAGTTTTCCCCTTGATCCTTTGTCAGAATGGACACATTAGCCCCTCTTTCAGTGATAACATTTCTTAAATAACCATGGCTTGCTAAACAAACTCTTCCTCTGACATCTATTTCTACTCAGAACCACTTGAAACTCTCACAGCAACACCTTTGTTCCCTCGCATCAAATGTTCCCTAACTGTGGCTAGATAAGTTGCTTACGGAGGAGAACAGGTATAGCTGGCAGTTCTTTCCCATTTGAGCACTCTTATCTCTGTTGATTTACTTGACCAATGCTAAATGCAATTCACAAACCATCTGGTAAGCAGCTAGATCTAATTTTGTTTAGATTAACAGCTAGTTCCCTAAAGGCCTTCCTCTTGCTTAAATGGAAATGGAGGCTTTCAGGGTGAAATTCTCTCTTTAGGGTCTAGGAATTTGTGCTCTTCCTAGGTTAAGAATCAGTTAAGAATTGGTATCCATTAATCAGTTAGTAGCAAGCTGGTTGAGTCAGTCTAGCTATTGACTTAGCAGTAAACTGAGGGAAGAGGGGAAGGCAGGAGTGAGAGCAAAACCCTGAAAGTAAATTTCAAGTAATGGGTAAAGCATCAGCTATTACTAACGCAAATGAGGAACTGGCTATTGAGAATAACAAATTTGTAATGCAAGGGGCTATGCGGTGCTTCAGGACTTGTATCTACATACATAGTGTGTCTCAAATGCTGGATAAGAGGGGTGGATTGATCTGTAGCAGCTTGCCTGGATGTACGGGGAATTAGAGGGGAGCCCAATTATTTAATCACCTAAACAATTTCTTGACTTCATTTGTTATCTTAAAATTCAAGGGACTAACTGCAGCCATTGCAATATCCCAGACAGAAGATCGATAGAATGGTTTCCGTAGCAGATGTGAATGTCCAGTTCTTTCTGGCTTGGTATAGCTCTTCATAACTCTATAAAGCTGCTGTGAGTACCTCTGTTTGGTGAGAGTGAATGCTTCTGCTGTGTTGGAACAAAACATGGTGACTATAAATTATTTTTTCAAATTTGTGTCTCAGATGCAAAAGGGTCCCATGGCATAGAGTTAAGTCCTAAAAGTGCATCGTTTCTTGTCAGCTTGCAGGTTTTTTGAAAATTTGAAGATTACTTGAGTACTGTTAAGACAAGCATGTGGGAGGTTTGGCTTGAGGTTCTGTTGTGTTTTTACTGGAACTGTCTGCAGTTCAAGGAAATTATTTGGTTTTACCTGTTGGGTGGTATAACCTCTGACTTTTGCTGGTTATAGAAATGTGAATAATATCTACTGGCATCTTTTAGGTGTTTTCGTGTCATCTTCATGGGTGTTTGGAACAGATCCTAGCAAAGGTTTCTTGTGTTCTCTCCTATCCTGCTTTAGAGAGGTAGCTGGCAGTGCTGAATGAGAATAGAGCAAAATACCTGAGGTTCTAAAAATAGCTTTAAGAGGTAAAAAAAGCTAAAGAGTGACAGATTAAAACATGTTAGTGTAACTAGAGCCCATTGATGTAGATCAGTGTGCCCTACTGATTAGGTATTACTGAGGTGAGGGTTCATCATCTCCTGGTTGTAACTTCATGCTCTGTGTAGCCTGACTGAGTCAGACTTGCCATATGATCACTCCTTACACTTTCAGGCTTTACCAGGTGTCAGTGTTCGGCAGAACTCAGATGAACTAACAGCTCCAATAAGAATATTTCTTCTTCAAGGTAAAGTACTATGTCTGTTTTCTAACTGTTATTTGAATTTTTAAGCCTACAGCAAACATAACTGGCCACTATCCCATCATGTCTACTGAAGCTGAAACTACCACTACTAACAGCCAGCCTGAACAACAGGCTCCACCTCCACCAAAGGCTCAACCTTCAAAGAAGGAAAAAAAGAAAGGTAAGAAATGCTTACCACTTGAACACCTCCTCTATTCCATGTCCTTAATCTTTTGCATTTGCCTAAACTAAGATCACCCTCCCACTACATCTAAAATAACTCTGAGTTTTCCAGCTGACTAGAAGTTTGAATAAATATGTCAGTACAATAAACTTAACCAGAAGGTAGGCTTTTAGTTTTAAAGCCTTTTTTCTAGCCTTAAGTTCTAAAGCTCTGTTCCACTGTTAAATAAGTTGTTTGCTGAGCCTGACAAGTTAGCAAAAGGCCAGAGAAGTGAGAGCTTCCTCAGGAGGTGACCAGACCCTGGACCATCACAGTAGCTGTTAGTCTGAACTTTAACCTGACTCCTTCCTGCCCTCCAGAGAAGGAAATTTGTGCTGGATACAAATTCTAGTCCAGGGAAGGTAGAAAACTCATTCCATGAGAATTATTGTATATCAGATAAGATTTTTTTTTTATAGATTAGCTCATGTAAATTAAATTACCTCATATAAGAATACATACCTAGGTACATACTTGAACTATGCTGAGCATGCAGAGAAGAAAAGCAAGCAGTTCCTAGTAGCAGGAACAGCAGAAATAACAAATTAGCTAAAATCCCAAATGATTAGAAGGACGAGAGTAACAGGACTCATTGTAGGAATGATGGTGCTGATAGCAGGTTCTAATATGGGGACCGGGAGATTATTTTTGCACAGCAAGAAGAGATCTGGCTACATCAGAAAACTGAGATAACACCTAAAGGCCTTACTGAACACCCTGTATGGCCATGGGAAATACCATTTCTGCATGGTGTTTTTCCTTAGCACCTATATTTACTTGGCTGTTGCTTATCAATATTTTAGTCTTTTATGTGGTGAACAATTGTTCTGAAGCCCGCAGACATTAAGCACTGGCCTCCACTCTGGACTGAGGCCACATTCTGCAAGAGTACTGTGACCTTAAAGAAGTAACTGTCTTGCAGTGCACATGGATTGTTAGTCAGCTGTACTCAAGAGACAGTTTTAACATGGACATGGTGTATACTTCTAAGGTGTATATTTTTTTAAAGATCACAAATCTTAATGTAGCCATTTCTATCTTACAAAAACCAAACCAAACAAAAAACGAAAAAAAACAACCAAAAAACCTCAATTCACCCAAACAAAAAAAATAACCTCAACAAACAAACAGACCCATGAAATCTTTTCTCTGTCTCTAGGGCCAGAAAAGACAGATGAATCCCTCTTGGCTAGATTCAAAGGTGATGGTGTAAAATACAAGGCTAAACTGATTGGCATAGATGATGTTCCCGAGGCAAGAGGAGACAAAATGAGTCAGGATTCAATGATGAAGCTGAAGGTAAGGGCTTGAGCTGTCATGTAAGGAACAATCTCTGGTTAGTCTTCAAAAAGCAAATCAAATATCACTTTGGCGAAACTTCAAATACAGTTTAATGGTAACATAGTTACTAACGGCACCCTTTAGATGGATGTTACTTCCTAAGCTGTAACCTCTGGCTCAAAGGACATTTCTCTGAAAGTTTGAGAACATTCTTTTGGGTCTGTAGGCATCCAGTATGAGCACTGGCAGTATGAATTTCATCACACATGATGAGCTTAGGTTTTGGAAGGGAAGGGGGGATTGCTGTGTAATTTAACACTGACCTCAAAGCACAAGTTGGCATCTTGTGTCAATGGTGACACTGAGAGATACAGATAAACCAAAAAATAAATTAATCCCTGCAGCAACAAAGACTGTCACTTCTGTAGTACAGAACATTCACGTATCTTCAATCAGGCCAGAAAAGCAGGTAAAGATGCTGCTACTGCAGCAGTTTTGTGAACTAAAATTGATTTTAAACCTCTTAAAACATTACAGAGGAAACTGTCTAGTTCTGTGGTATCACTTTAAACCTAAGCAGTCATATGTTGCAAAGAACAAGTTAAAGCTCAATCCATCAGAAGTCTCATCAATACTTTGACATTCATTCTCTTTAGGGAATGGCAGTGGCAGCCCGTTCCCAGGGCCAACACAAACAGAAGATCTGGGTAAACATCTCCCTCTCTGGTATCAAGATAATAGACGAAAAAACTGGGGTAAGATATAAGTTATTTTCTTAATGTGATTTTTAAAGCTAGTGAGGCACCTGGAAGTTAGACCAATCTGAACTAGATTCCTTCACGGTACTATACCCCACTTCCACATATGAAAATTGGCTTGTTAAATGTTTGTAGTGCTAAAGATGCCTGGCAGAAAGATAGCTACATCCTATTGTGGTTAGTCAAAGGTTGATGAATCTGAGGCTTGGACTGAAAATTTTTGATAGTCTCAATCATTCTAACTACAGACAATAGCACCTATTATGTTCCCAACAATTTAAACAAATAGTTATTTTTTTGCAATTCCAGGTCATAGAGCATGAGCATCCAGTAAACAAAATCTCCTTTATTGCTCGGGATGTAACAGACAATCGTGCCTTTGGCTATATATGTGGAGGAGAAGGCCAGCACCAATTTTTTGCCATAAAAACCGCCCAACAGGTATGAATCAGACACTTTCCTTCACATGCTATGGATAATGCTGTTGTGTAAACATTTAACATGTGATAAGGGTGTAGTGTTTTGCTGGTAATCCTACAAAATTCCTATGGGGAATGCCAGCATGCATGGATAGACTTTATTGAAAGATGGACAATAGGAATTGACTGTGTCACTGCTGGCTTCTGTCTTGTACAGTTTCTTTGTAGTCCAGAATAAAAGAACTCAAGTAGTCTTGGTTACTATGATTAACAATGCTTAACTTGTCTATGTACCATGAAAGTCATTAGTGAGATGGACAGAGCCATTAGCACGCGCTTCCCACTGTGAGAGTACTCATTCTTAAGTAAAATAGCCAGGGGTCCGCTCAGAATTAACGGGAATGTACAACCACATTGGTCTAGTTCACGTGATGTGTTGCCTTTTGCAGCAGGGAAATCACTTACTCAATTGCAACAATGATTCTGGGGCCTGTGTAGGACAGGTCTGGTCCTCCTAGGACCTCCTAACCCTAACTTGTTGGAGGTATTCTGATCCTTCTGTGATAAGTTCCTCCCATGCAGAAATCCTGTGTGCAAAGTTAGTCTCTCTGAGGGGAATTTGTATGTATGCAATATTAGAAACAAGCTACTTAAAAATACTGCAAAGAATTATGCAGCTTCATAAGCAATGTTAGGTATTTATTATTTACCAGCTTGTCTTTATAATGATTTTATAATAGTCACTATAATGACTCGATGAGCCCAGACTTCAAAGCTAGAAATTTCTTTCATACATTCCTGCCTGCCCTCCCGGATAACCTGTTGGCAGCTTTGGACCCACTACAGGTGGGACTGAGGAGCTCCTTGTTGGAGCATATTACTATTTCAGTAACAGCTATAAGACCTTCTTCTAAAGCTGTTTTATTAGTTTGTTGGCATTCTGACTAATAATTGTATTGGTTTCAGTGGAATTGTAGATTAAGTACAAAAGCCTTTTGTGTATACTCTGGAGTCTATTCCCTCATTTCACTGTGGGGTGCTGCTTGACAGCCTCTAAGCTCAGCCAGACCTTAGACAGCTCTTGACTTGCTGTAGGTTGTTTTTGACATAAACTTGTCTAGCTCAGAAGTAAGGATGTCTGCAGCTCTAGTCTGCTGCAAACGTACTCCGTGTAAAAGTCGATAATTCCTTAAACTGCTCTTTCGCAGCTGCATGTCTACGCTCCTTGATTAGGAGAAGATGGTGCTCAGGTGTAAACAGTGAGGTCTGTTCAAAGGATTCTCTGCTTCAGTCAATGGTAGTGGCTGAAGAGGGGCACTTGTCCTACTCTAGACGTTGACAAGCTGCTGTGTGCCTGACACAAATGTTCCAAAGCAGAGTAGCTGAACTCACCACCATCTCAGCAACAACATTCTTGTTAATGGATGTGCAGGGCATGCTGTGCCTTTTTAATTCACATTAAACTGTCATCATGTCACAGATCCCATTTAAAGCTGGTCTCTGCTTTACACATTTGAGGTGACAATTACCTTATGCTTGCCTTGCTCATTTGCAATTTGTATACTGTTTAAAATAAAGTAGTATTATTTATAGAAGCTTTCTCCAGGTTCAGTGCTGGAGGTGGTAGCAAACAGACAAATTCAAAATATTTGTCCTCTCAGGAGACTACCAGAAGGCTTGGATAAATTTTGCACTTCTAGGACTTGCCATGCACTTAAGAAGTATTGCTACCAGCTTTTTAGCAAAAACATAGCAGGTTTTCACAAATTTGTGTACAGCCACTTTTCCGATAGAGTTAACAACAGTTCTACCCTGATTGTGTTCCATTCCTCTTAGATTCTGTGTAAGCAGAATCTTGTATGAAGACTAAAACGGGTCTTTAAACTCTTGCTTTTCCTGTTATCTCAACCTAAGTCTTGAAACATTTAGGGAAATTTGGCTTGTTGCACAGATTGCAGCAGTAGAAGTCCTGGTAAAAGTAGTACATGGCCTAAAATCTACATTCTTTACCAGGCCGAGCCTCTGGTTTCTGATCTTAAGGACCTCTTCCAACTAATATATAATATGAAGAAGAAGGAAGAAGAAGAAAAGAAAAAGGTGAGTAAAAATATAGAAACTGCATGACTCTGCATAAAGCTTGTTTCAACTTTGACTGAGTTTTGGGCCCTTGTAAGACTTGATACTAAGCTCTGCCTAAATCCAGAAACACTGGAAGCTATTGGTTGGCAGTTGTGCCAGCTATCTGACTGCCTAGCTCTTGTAAGCTCCTCCAAAGTGAGAGACTTTTGATATTCTACATGATGTTTAGGTATTAAAAGTCTTCTTTTTTCTTTAGAGTGAAGAAGCAAGTAAGACTGAGGTAGGTCACTCCCACTCAGCCTCTCTTGATTAGGTATGCTGCTGCACCACGCTTAACTTTGACTTTCTTTACACTGCCAGCATTATGAAGGCAATGTCCGATGCCCAATTACACTGAAATGGAAATAAAAGGGATCTGTGGACTGAGAAATTATCTCCCTCACGCTTCTCTTTTCCATCACTTGCTTCTTAAAGCCCACAAGTTCCTTGCTTAAGGCAAATTTAGAAATTCCAGTTATTTCTGACACTGTTATCCATCTATTACAGAACGGTGGTGAAGCACTGCCTGCTGATCAAGCTGACAAAGTGAAACTGGTAGGTTAAATTTTAAAACTTTATGTTGATTCCATTAAGGAGTTCAAAACTGACTGTCTCCATATTGTGCAGGAAATGCGCTGTTTATAGATGTATTTACAGTAAATCTGCATAATGCTTGATTCTTTTTCTTGTGAGAGCTCTAACAGATACCAATTTTTTCAATATTTCTGGCTTCAAGGGAGTTGACCAGATGGACTTGTTTGGGGATATGTCAACACCCCCTGATATGAGCAGTCCGACAGTAAGTAGAGTCTAGCTTACTTGCCTTGGCTTTTCCTTTGAAAGCAAATTTAGTCCTAGTAATAAGTACTGGTTTTACTGAGACATCTGCTTAGCAATCATCAGTGTACTAGTGGGGTAGGGCTATAGAAATATCTAATCACCTAATCACTAGATGTCATTCTAGTACTTAATTCTACTAAAGTCATTCCAGTAGCTCCAGTTCAAAATTTGGCCTAATTTCACAAAAGCATGCATAAACCTTGTCATAGCTCAGTATGAACCCAAATATCCTATCCTTTTAAATCTGGCACTGTAAGCCACCGTCATTCACGATGCAATTGGTGCTGTCAACCCAGTCAGTGACTAGGCCTTACCCTTTACCTGCAGGCTTGGTGGAGAATTAGCATGTTATCTTCCACTGGCAAATAGCTCTCCAGTGTTATTCTGAAGCTGAGACTGCACCTTGGAGTCATACTAAGATAGTGTGATTTCACAGCTTGTCAAAACTAAGGACTAGAACTCAAACAGGAGTCTTTGACTCAAGTGAAAGCCTGGCTGTAATTAGTTCTTACTGACTCTACAGTCACTAGATTAAAGAACAGGCATCTGATATTTAATTATGGGATCTGGAAACAGATGTTTTAGTGTTAGGTTTCAGAAAATAAATAAATGTAATTTGCCTATAGACAGCAGTGCTTGCCTGTGTGCTTTTGAACATTTACTGGTATAATGTATTGGATACTAGGATCTCTTCTTTTGCAGCTCTTTTCCTTGAGCTTTTTCACTGTGCAGCAAAATCTACGTATAACTAACTTCATTTTTCTCTCTGAAAAAATAGGAAGCTAAAGAGATTCTGTTAGTGGATTTTAATTCTGAAATTGAGACCAAACAAACCTTTGCAAAAGAGGATCTCTTCCTGAATGGCATCACAGCCTCTCTTCCACAACCAAAGGCACAGACACCCTTCTTACCTGAGAGTTCTTTCTCTACCAATCTCAGCTTCTTTCCCACACCTAATCCAGACCCTTTCAGTGATGATCCTTTCACGCAGCCAGCCCAATCTGCACCACCTTCATTTGATTCTCTAAAACCTGATCAGAAGACAAGTCTGTGTACCTTGACATCAGTGGGTAATGGTGCTTCAAATGGTGATATTGACTACTTTGATAAACAGTTTGACCAGATTTCTAATAGAACTGGCAAACGAGAAGCAGTAACAAGCCAGTGGCCACTTGAGAGTAAGTCAGCCGCAGCAAGAATTCCAAATGTGATACCAGAGAGAGAACGGAATGGCTTTCTTGAAGTCCCAACAAACCTGTTTGTGGAAGGTGCTTCCAAAGGAATATCTCTGCAGAATGGAGTAAAGCTGGATTCTGAAAACCATATGCAATTCATGCCACATGAGTCAATAACAATTAGCCCACCACCACAGAGTACCAAGCCAGGAAGAGGAAGGAGATCTGTCAAGGTGAACAGTGTATTTATGGTGATATGCATGATTTTGCTTGGAGAAGCTGGGCAAAGGAAGCTTTTCTTTCTTATTACTGCATAACTGGCTACCTAGCTTCACAATGCATCTACTTCTGCCTGCCCTGCTTACACTAACCTCTCTGTAGCCTGGTACCTTCTGATATCTATGAATGCTTCATAGTAGCTATGGTCACTAAATTTTATACTCTCTTCTTTAATGCTGCCGTACTCCTGTAAAGGTCTGGTAAGTATGCTGCTATGCATATTAACACTTGTTATAATGCCAGAATCTGTTATGATAGCAGTATAACCTTTTATGGTAGCAGTATATGCCTGTCAACCTAGGGTTTCATGACAATAAGATACTGGTACTAGCTTACAGAAACCCATGTGGTTTCTCAGTATTTGCCTACTAAAGGCAATTTCAATGACTTGCCTGATTAGGCACAGGGTGGCTCTAGATCGGCTTCATTTGTCTTGTTCTCAAATTATGCAAAACTATGCTTGCGACAATCACAGGGGTTTCTGCAGATTAAGCAGTAGTGTTTAAAGGGGTGGGGTGCAGAGGGAAGCTCACAGGTAGCAAATAATTCAGTCATTTTAAGTTCTGCTCTTCTGCTGTTGACTTGTGACTGCTACATATTTTACCTGTTTAATGACATATATCTCCACAGCTGTGAACAAAAGGGTGATATTTGAAATTCTTGTACTCTAAATGATACATCAAAACTCCCTCCTCTGCTTTAGATGAAAAAAATCTTCTAGATCTGGACTAGGGAGCCTTGATCATGCTAGCATGTGTTCTGCCGTGTCATCTCACAACTTTTTTTCTTTCTAGGCTGCATCGAATGACTTATTCAGCTCAGACTTCTTTGTGCCATCTACAGAGAGCCTTAGCTTGAGCTCAGGAGCACAAGCAGGAGCATTGCCAACTAATCCACTCGACCTCTTCAAAACAAGTTCTACCACAGCAGCTCCATTGGCTGGGCTAGGTTAGTTTACTAAAGTAAAGGTCTTGTTCAATTCCAAGATGTCTGCTAACACCAACACATCAATCCTAGTTTTTCTTTACTTCTTGTGTAGTGCTGTACCCTTTAATGCATGTGCTGTTTGCCCTAAACTATCAAGTTCTGTGAACAGAGGGCTGAGCTCTGCACCCTTAACCAGATCAGGGTTTTTTTGCTTTAACTTTGACGGCAGATTCTTCCTTACGGTACGCAAGGCTCAAGTCAACCAAGCACAACTTGTGAGATTAGAGTAACATTGCTGCACAATGTCTTAATAATCATTTGAACAGAAGTAACTATACAGCAAATCCACCTGTCACTTCTGCGCTAGAACTAAATATATTCCTCCTTCCCTTACAACAACCTCAGTTCTGTCCTTGCAGCACTGAAATGCAGCAAAGCAAAAAATTGAACCCTTTCTTCCACTCCCTCTTCCCCCAAATGGTTTGATTTGTAAGTGCAAACTAAGAGATTTTTGCAAATGGTACATTAAAGTCTTTTGCTGGTACCTTTTGTGAAATTGATACACTCCTGTTTGTGGTCTTCAGATGACTGAAACGCTGTGTAACAACAATCTCCCCCCAGGTGGCTTGCCTGTAACTTCATCACCATGGACCCCACAGACAGTTTCCTTCACTCAGGCTACATCAGTCTTTCATGGGTCTATGATGCCTGCTCAGCCTCCAGGATTTACTCAGCCACTTGCCTTTGGTACTCAAGCAGTGCCAGGCTGGAACCAATCTGCATCTTTTGGTGCCACACCCACTCAGTCTTCTGGTCTCTGGTCACAGCCAGCACAAGTTCCACCTAGTTCTTGGGCACAGCCAACCAGTGCTGTAAATCCCTTCCAGAGCAGTGTGTTCACATCTCCAACGCTACCAGCTCAGACAGCCTCTGCGCTGCCCTCCGTGTCAACAACAGCCAGCCCACCTCAGCCACCACCTAGAACTACACCGCAGAAGGAGCTGTCCAAGAAAGAGAGTGATGCATTCATTGCTCTGGATCCACTTGGGGATAAAGAAATGAAGGATGTCAAGGAAATGTTCAAAGACTTCCAGCTGACAAAGCCACCTGCAGTACCAGCAAGGAGAGGAGAACAGCAAAGCCTTTCAGGTGCTTCTGGAGTTTTCAGCAGTTACTTTTGTAGTAAAGAAGGCATTTCTAAAGATAGTACGGATCATGATGAAATAGAAGCTTGCAAGCTGTCTGCCAAAATGACTGGTAATGTTTTTGTGTTAATGGTTACTGAAACAGAGAGCTGAAGTCCTGCCTCAACTAAAAAATGGAAGACTTGATCAGTGGCCGTGGCTAAACACTGACACCTAGTGCCTAAATTACTTGACTAGAGCTAAGTAAACCTTAAGTCTGTACAACGTTAGAATTTCCTTCTAGTTTAAACTTAGTGAGGGACAAGCAGGAGATAAAATTGTGACTCAAAGTCACTCCAAGCAACTTCCATGTATGTTTTTTTGTGTTTCTAATTAGATAAGCTATGGTATTGCTATACAGGCAGACCTGAGTTCTTGTTAAGTCTGTCAAGGGATTATAGCAGTATGTCTCTCTTTTTCAGAATCACCAAAGCCTGTTCCTCAACAAAGTGTGCTGCCAGCTGATGGCCTGTTTGAAAGTCAAGACAAAACAGACCCTTTCAGTGCCTCATCTGTAAGTAGTAAAAAGACCCAACAAAACAAACAAAACAAAAACAAACAACAAACAAAAAAAACCCAAACACCAAAACCCCCAAATGACATCACCACCACAAAAAATCCATCAAAAACCTCCTTAATAACTGTGTTGCCTATGTTTGAGCACTAGCTGAGTTCTGGCTTTAGAGGCCATATGACAAAAATGTTTTGCACCTTTAAGGCTAATAGGTAATCTAGCAGAGGGTATTTGTTGCAAGAAAGCTAACAAAGCATGGCCCCACAACCAGTTTCCCAAGATGCAAAGACTAACAGAAAGTTCTTTAGTATTGGGGCCTTCTACAAAAGAGTATCAAATAATACAACTGAAGAAATATTCCACTTTGGTTACATATAACCCTCTTTAGAGCACACTGGGCAGTGTGGATCGTGAAGCTCTCTAGCTGAACAAACAGGAGGTTCTGTGTTCAGGACCCTGTGGGGGAGAAAGTGGCTTCATTAGATCACTCCATTTGGGACAGAGCACTTGAAGTCCTCAGTGGAAATTCTGGACCAGTTCCGGAGTGCTGACTTAAGACTTCTAGCATTTGACTAAAAGATATCTCATCATGATTCCACTGGCTCCAAAGGAGTGTTCAGTAGCAAACAGGGTTTTCTGAAAAATACCTTGCCTTGAACTAGCATAACTGCTAACACAGCTTAGAGCCCCCTTCTTTTGTTGAAGCAGTACAGTAAATGTGTATTTAGAAGGAGTTCTGAAGTATTCTTTCCAGGTGTTTGGAACAGGAACTAGCTCATAGAGCCATGCAGTGTAAATCTGGTGAAAACTAGAAATCCGCTAACAGCTTATCTTTCTTTCCTTAGAAGGAATCTCAGAAATCACCTTCTGGTCCTTTTGGTGATCATTTTGGCAACCCATTTGCATAGATCAGGTAAGTCTTCCACTAATAAACCAACCTACTTCAACCTCTGAAATTTCTTGAGGAAATGTTTGGTAAAGAGATAGCTAAAAACTGCAGTAGCTTAACACTAATGTTCTTTGAAATATGGCAAACAGTGCTTGAAAGAACTTCTGCTAAAGTACCTCTATCAGTCTTGTACATAGCCGCATTCTGTCTAAGCCTAGCCAGCTTCACTTTCTTAGAGATGAAGACTTTATTCTTCCACAGACTTAAATCTCAAGCCCGCAATAGATCTAGATTTCCTTTCCTTGAGGAAAATGAATGACTAAATATTGCTGCAGGACTCAGAGGGTCAGACTTTAATACCTTCAGATAACTGTGGGAGAGTGTCAGCATAGAGTGCCCTGTATACAGCATACAGCTTTCCAAAGTTTAATCACCTCAACAATTTCAGTTTTGAACTCTGGGTAAATTGGAATAAAACTAGAATAAGGCTATTAAACTCTTACTATGATTTTTCATCAAAAGCTGTTACAAGTGCTTTTGTTGCTAGAAACTAATGTAATTTAAAATGTCATACCACTGACTGGAGAGCATGATCTGTTGATCCAGTAAATCTTCTTCTGCCATACTTTTCAGTCTTCCCCTGAAATACTGTCTAGCTTCTAATAGACGACTAGTGTTGGTATTTATTTCATTAGTTTTGTTCTCAGTAGCTCTGTTTAAGCAATAAAACCCCAACTTATAACCATCCTAACACTAATTCCTTTCCATCATACTAGGCATAACCAGAAAAGGACAAATGGAATAACTGGACCTCTTCTCAATGTGATTTTTCTACATGTTTCACTTTGCTGTCTGCTATTCTTGCTGTTGTTTCATGATGTCTGCAATCTAAAACATATCCAGGTGGATTGAAGCATGGACCCTCAAAGAACATGCTGTGAAGATGAAAATTCAGGGCAAAGCAAATGGGGATATTGACTCACGCTGAAAACCCAAATTCAAATTGGTGGATGTTACCTTTACTTTAGTTCTTTGCACTCCTCTACAGAGAGGTTGGCAGCACTGAGTAATGTGTCTTGTACCATGTCCCTTTACATAGCACTTACTGTCCCAAAATAGAGGAACTTAATGTACCTAGGGAAGAGGTGTTGCCTTTGCATAAGGGTATTGAATTAGTAGCTGAAACTCCAAACCTTAAACAACTAGGTCACTTGCCCATTATGACAGCAGCAGCCAGTTGTAAAGTTAAGTGGATGCTACTCAGTTCTAATTGGTGATTGGACAGATGACTTGGTCTCTTAGCCACAAAAATGTAACTATGTGTAGAGGAAAAGAATCTAATATTAGTCTATTTAACTAAAAGTAAAAGTATCATTCTGCCATAAACGTGTCATTAAGGGACTGCGGGGTCTGTAACAGCACTGCTGAAGCCCTGAGTACTAGAGGCCTACACTGTAAGCTGAAAAACTTCTTGCAGAACATTTAGGTAGTTGTGGACACTAACTGTTGTCTTGGTGCTAATATGGCATTTTTCAGGGAGGGAAATCTACCAGGATTACTTTTCTATTAAGGTGGCTTGGCAGACAAACAGAACAAGCAGGTAGGGTTCTTGCTTATATCTCAGTGAATCCCTGCTGTGCACAGTTTGAGTCGTTACGGGGTGTATTGGGGTATATTTCCAGCATGTTAGAAAACAAAAACACCATAATGGCTTCACTGCATGCCTAGGCTCCTTGTGAACAGATGCACCACCTCTGTGCCATTAATGTGAGGTAGTACTCTATCTCTTGAAAAACATGCTTTTCTGAAGAGCCTCTTTACTAACAGGTTTTTTGAACCAGTTACAACTGTGTGTAACAGCTACATTCTTGGCCAGTGGTGATGACTGACGTGTCTGAAGTTTTTCTGTTAATGTTAAGTATAAACTTGAAATGTAATTGTTAAATCAATTGCCTAAGCTGTTGCTAAACTGCAGAGCTAAGAAAGTCAACTTGAATACAGCCTTAGTACCCAGTTCAGCCAGTCATACAATTAGTCTTGTATACAAACTTCTCTTGCACTTTCTGTAATGCAAAAAAAAAATAAAAATAATAAAAATAAAATCACAAATTTAAGTATTTTTCTCAAACTGGAAATGTAGAAACTTATTGATGTTATGCTGTTATATAAAACTGTAGTATCTGTTACTTAATGACATTAAAAAGAAGCAACTCTTCATACCAAATGAACATCAGTGTGGCTGTTGATTCTGTCCTCTGTAACTCAGTCTCATGGTCTAGTTGACATTAGGAGTTCAAAGCCTGCTAACAATCATTCCTCACAGGTTCTGTAGCTGTCTGGTAGCAAAGTGTCTTTCTGTGAATTCTTGCATTGGACCTGTTCAACAAATGCTGTGCCATATTAAGAAATAAAATCTCCAACTGATTTAGTAAAAACTGTTGCTAGACCTTTGTCCCTTTGGCTGCTCAGCTTGAGCTTGTTGCTGTTAAAGATGCTTTCTTGCTTCTTTCTGCAGGACCATGGGAGCTGGGTACTTAAATTCCATTGCACTCAGAAGTTTCAATAATTCAGCTTGCACATTCCAGCTTTGCAGGTGATCTAAACCGATGCTGGGAAATCTCAGTTAGAACATGTTCTCATGTTTGGAAGAGATTATATAACTCCTTTAACAGAGATAGCTTAAAAAAAAAAAAGCCATTGGTAAGCTGCTGGTTTAGACTATTCTTCTTCTTTCTAATATTGTTAAGGGATTGAAAACAACTCCTTGCAAGGGATTTGTTATCCAGCTTGAACTATATGTCTTAAGGGTTTTTACGGTGTGACAGATTTTATTTTATTTTTTTTGTTTTTATCTATTTGACTGCATGGCAACATGCAATTTAGTATTAAAACTAAAAGGACAATTGACTGCCTTAAAGCTCATGTGAAGGAATACATTTGCCAGCATTTGAGTTAAGGATTTAAAACACTGCTGTTCAGATTTTGAAATGGCCATCAGGATGATCACTCGGAGCTTGTTGGCAGGACCTCTTACAACCTGGCCAAAGCTGCTTGCTGGTCTGCTAGCTAACTTTGAATAGCTGTTTACTCTGAGTGTCTGTCTTAAAGAACCATGAACTGGGATGGCAGCTATGATGAAACAATACAATATTACAAGTGTCTGTGTATTGTGTTCTTGCCTAATAAATGAGTTTATTTTAACTGGACTCATTAAGCTGGACTGAGGCTGCAGCAGATGAAAGTTCCTTTAAATGAAATAATCCCAAATCAAGGCTTGAACAAGAGGGGAAATTTGCCTGCCTTACTTTACACACTTCCCTCACCCTGCCACAAAAAGCAGAGAACAGAAAAAAATAAAAGTACTTTTACTGTTTTTTCAGTTACCCATGGCAATTAGGAATATCTTTACCTTGGATCATTATTTTAAAATTGTATCCAGATATGTAATTCTTAACAGCTAAACAGCAGATTATTTATGAGTGACTTCTGTCTTGTGACTGTGTCCAACACACGATGCCTTAAATCTGGATTACAGCAAACTACTGAAAATGAATGCTCTTCTAAAGAGCTGGCTTGTGGCTTGGGTTTTTATGAGAGAGTGAAAGCTGAAAGAGTTTTAGTCTCATTCAAACCCACAAAAAATAGTGTGTTGTTCTTTTATATTGGCTGTGGGAGGAATAAAAAAAGAATCTTGGGGCTTTAGTCCTCCAGTACTCCAAATGAGGATTGCAAAGCTGTTATACACTGAACTTGCTCTTGTAAACAGCTCTGCTTTAGGAACTATTTGTTCTTTACATGAGTAACTGTTATGACAGCTTTTTTACTAGGCAGTTAATGGTTCTCTTAATTCAATACATAATGTCTTTCCTATGTTCAAAAGTTACTGTTAAACAAAATTGGTTTATTTTTAACCTTGCAAGTGCTTCACAGTATTTCTCCGTTCAGGGAAAAAGCTGAATTTTCTGAAAAGTGGACTTTAGAGCACTTACAGTAAGGCCGTTTTGGCCAGTTACTGGCATTCTTCACTGCACATTGCTTTTTGTTTGTTCTCTTGGTAATAAATAACAAAAGGAACAAATAAATACATTACAAATTCAGTCATGCCAATTCTAGTCTATTCACCTACAAAATGAGACTCATGCATGTTATCCTGCAGCTTATAGCCATACTGTGCAATGTAGAGACTGTTGCCTCACTCTGGGGGGAAAGCAGAAGGTAAGTGTTCTTTGTCTTTGTCAGAGCATAAACATCAAATGTGGACATTTCTAATGGTACCTTGCTCAGATATCCTATGAAAAAGAAAACTACTTCTTGCTGTATTTCGAGCAGTCAGATAGCGATGGTTTATCTGTTTATTTTTTACATATGTGACACCATAAAGGGGGCTAATCACAGTTGAAGGCATATTTTTGCAGGTGAGTAAAGCTCAGGTACCCTTTTTGTGTTGCATGCTGTGTGAAAATACCTAATCTCAATCTATTTCTTTCTGAAGATGCACAATTTTATGCTGACAGCACTTCTCTTAATATTTAAAGTCTCCTAGACTGCCAATTTCTAATCTTTAGAAATACAGCCTTTGTGTTTTCACTGCAAGTATCATTAGGAGGATAATGAAGTCCTAGTCCCTACCAAATGATCGTGTGAAAACAACTGAAGAGCTACTCTAGCAGAAATGTGTCATTCACAAGAATGGTCAAAACTAAGTGATGAAAAAATGTGAGTCTTATAATAGATTTATGTTGAACCAAGTCCAGAGGAAGCCACAAACTTAATAAGAAGGCTGAAGCACCTCCCCTACAACAACAACTGAGGAAGCTGGGGCTGTTCAGCCTGGAGAAGAGAAGGTTGTGTGGAGACCTCATAGTCTCCAGACCTTCCAGTATCTGAAGGTGCTTACAGGGAACCTGGAGAGGTACTCTTCATCAGGAACTATAGTGATAGGATGAGGAGTGATGGGTGCATGCTGAACGAGGGGAAATTTAGGTTAGATATTAGGGAGGAGTTCTTTACTGTGGGGGTGGTGAGACACTGGAACAGGCTGCCAGGGAGGCTGTGGATTACCAACCTCGGGAGTGTTCAAAGCTTGAGCAACCTGATCTAGAGGGAGGCGTCCCTGCACATGGCAGGGGGGTAGGGACAGGATGATCTTGAAGGTCCCAGCCGTGCACAGGCACACCTTTCACTAGACCAGGTTGCTCAGAGCTCTGTTCAGTCTGGCTTTAAACACTTCCACAGATAGAGCATACACAGCTCCTCTTGGCAAGCTGTGCCAATGCCTCACTACCCTCACAACAAAGAACTTCCTCCTAATATCTAATCTAAACCTACTCTCTTTTAGTCTGTTGCCCCTTATCCAGTCACTCCATGCTCTTGTATAATGCCCCTCTCCATCTTTCTTGTAGGGTCCCTTCAGGTAGGGGATGGCTGCAGTAAGGTTACCCTTAAGGTGCCTCTTTTCCAGGTTGAACAATCCCAATTCTCTCACCCTTTCCTCACAGGAGAGGTGCTCCATCCCTCTGATCATCTTAGTGGCTTCCCCTGGATTCTCTGACAGGGCGTCTTTCCTGTTCAGAGGACCCCAGAGCTGGATGCAGTGCTCCAGGTGGGTCTCACCAGAGCAGAGCAGAGGGGCAGAATCTCCTCCCTCCCCTGCTGCCCACGGGGCTCTGGATGCAGCCCGGGACACGTTTCGCTCTCTGGGCTGTGAGTGCCATGGCCAGGGCATGTCCAGCCTCTCACCCACCAGCACCCCCAGATCCTTCTGGGCAGGGCTGCTCTGGGTCTGTTCATGCCCAGCCTGTGCTGATACCGGGGGTTGTCCCTACCCAGGTGCAGCACCAGCACTTGGCCTTGTTAAACCTCATCAGATTCCCATGGACCCACTTCTTGAGCTTGTCCAGGTCCCTCTGGATGGCATCCCATCCTTCAGGAGTGTCAACAGCACCACTCAGCTTGGGGTCATCTGCAAATTTGCTGAGGGTGCACTCAATTCCTTCATCTATGTCATTAATGAAGATATCAAATAACACTGGTCACAATATGGACTCCTGAGAGACACCACTCGTCACTGACTTCCACTAGGACTCTGGGCCATTAACCATTAAACTCTGGATGTTACCATCCAACCACTTTCTTATCCATCTATCAGTATGGAATCGAATCCATCTCTCTCCAATTCAGAGAGAAGAATGTTGTGGGAGACCACATCGAAGGCTGTACAGAAGTCCAGATAAATGACATCTGCAGCCCTTCTCTTGTTCACTGGTGGAGTCATTCCACCATAGAAGGCTACTAGATTGGGCAGGAACTTGCTCCTTATGTTTTGATGGTTATTATTATTTTAACATTCAGATCCAATTAAAGCACAGGTTTAGTATGTTCAGTTAGAAACAGTCCAGAGAGAAAATATGATTATTAGAGAGAATCCATAGCAGGCAACATTGGCCAGCAGCTTGGCTCCCCAGCACACCAAAGACTATGCAGCTTGAAGATGGTGCTAGCAACTACAGTTGGCAAAGTTGTGCTCTTGTGTGATGCTATCATGTCTTCAAATTCAAGAGAGATATGCCTTATTCCTTTGTAAGTTATAACTATCAAATCAAGACTTTTTTTGACTCATCTGTTTTGTAACTGATGAAGTCAACAGCCCCCTGTTCTGAAGTATGACTCAACAACAAGTCACCAGAGCTGTGTGGCCTTAGGGTGTAAAGTGTGTGCTATGCAATCCAAGACAAGGTGCAAACAGTTCTGTGTACTGATTGTGAAATGGCTTTTGCTTTCCAAAGAGTACTCTTCTGTCCCTCAAACCTCTCAATAAAGGATAGCAGAGAAGGTATTTTTATTTACATGCCCATCTCCGAAGTTCATGCTCTCAACTGTCACCTTCAGTGATGTTCTTCAGTAGCTGAACTGTTTTTACCTCCTTTCCTATTTAAATTGTATGAGGTAGCATCTGTTTCAATGCAGTTTTTCAGTAACACTTTTTCCTCAAATTTAATCTGGAGGTGACAAGTTTCCACATTTTTGTAGTATCTTGGTTCTTTTAAAAAATGTTGTTGAATCTATGTCTCTTTGGATTCCAAGATAATCTGAGTAGTAGATGTATTAGTGGTGTTTCAGAGTCTGTGAATCATTTTCAATGAGATTTTTCTGATTTTTTTTAATTTTTATTTTAATTGCTCTAACCTCAAGTAAATTCAAAACCCTAAGGCTGTATATGCAGCAAATCATATGAACCTCATACACCACGCTGGAGAAGGCCCATGGGTGTGTGTATATCACTCAGTGAATATTTTTCCAAAAGTTGCTAAATTGTGATTATCATAAAATGATAGAATCACTTAGGTTGGAAAAGATCTTTAATTATGTGAAAAATGTTGCTACCTGAAAGCCAGTCAGAGGTTATCACCAGCTCTAGTTTGCAGACAGTTGATGGCAAGGCTTCCATTTGCATTGGAGACCTCGACTCAGTCTTTTCTGCCTGTGATTTTTACTTTAGACTCTAAATAATGACCTACAACAACATCTGGAAGAATCTTTAGGACCTGAAGTAGCTTGAGTCTGATTTCTTCTTCAGGCACATGGCTGCTTTCTCTGATTAATTCTTATTGCCTGTAAGGGGTTTTGGCTCTATTTTTACAGCAATAATTTAACAGTTCAGAAACATATTTCAATGTAAATTTGTCTAACATCAGAATACTTGGTAATTGCTAGGAATAAGATAACTATCTGCTTTCAGACATCCCATTAGATGCCTTTATATATCTTATAGGTCTAACATCTAAGGGTTCTCACTCCTAGTATCTTTAAGAACAACCTGTCAGTCTTCAACCCAAGATGCCAGAATAGATCTTGTTACTCAGAGGCTTGCAGTCCTCCCTCAATAAAAAGATGGAAAGGCATCCTGCAGATACAGTAAGGAACAAGCTGATTCTGATTAATTTACCAGAGCAGTAGATTTTAATTTTTTCCCACTGTTGATGTTATTGTCATACTGAGTGGTGGGAAAATAATTCATAGAAAACTGTACAGGAACTTTTCAAGAATTACTTGCTTAGTATGAAGTATCTGTAAGATGAGCTACTTACAAATGAAAGAGTTGTTTTTGAAGAGGCTAGGGAGCTACATCAGATTTCAAATACACTACAGCTTTCCAGAATTTCACAGAACTGCTGAATACATTGAAAAGTCTAGGTTGAAAGAAACTTCTGGAGATCTTCTGTCCAAAACAGGGCTTTAGATTAGGTTATCCAGGGGTCCTGCCAACAGTGTTGCGTATTTCCATTCTACCATTTCCCTGGGTAACCTATTTCTATGTTTGATAGCTGTCATGGCAAAGTGTTGAGCAAGCTCGTGATCCCTGAGCTGGTTAAGACTTGATAGCTGGAAAGAGATCAATTTATTTTCTCAATAACAACTTAGTACATATGTAAACTGAACATAGAATAAATGGCACCAGAAAGTTGGACCAACTGCTATGTCTCTCTTGTCCAAAATGCAGATTTCTTAATCTTATGGAATCAGGTTACATTTGTTTGGACTCCTGCAATATTTGTACTATGTAAGGGGGTCAAAGAGCAGAGGGCAAAGCCTTGCCTGCAATGAAAATCCATACATACCTCACACTGCAGGAGCTGCAGATCTGCCAACCAGCTGGGCCCAGCAAAGAAGGTCCCATTGTAGAGCAGAAGCAAGAGAGATGCAGAGAGAGAATTGCTTCACAGAGGATGAATACTCAGCATGTAAGGCCAAATCGGAATAAGTTACTGAGAGTAAACAAGGCAAGTCAGACTTCAATGCTCCTTTATTCTTCTGCTTTCTACCACTGCTACCAGTGAAGATAAGGTCACCAGTAAACTACTACCCTTGGCTTTTAAACTTGATAAGTCATTCCACAGTGCATCAGTTTTTAATATCTACCAGTGGACACTTTCAAGAAATTTGATTTCTATTAAGTAATGGCCTAACACTTACTGAGAACTGGAAGTTTGATCGTATTTAAAACAGAGCACTAAAATGACGAGTCACTCTAAAAAAGGTAGGCCTAACTGCAAGAGTATTCAACTTGGCAAGCTGAAGAATAGTAAGACAGCTAAACCTGTCTGGTTTTTCTAGCAATGTAAGTTATCCTGTTACCAAGTAATAACTTTATTTATGAGTCTTCTTTCAACTCTGGAAGGCATTTTATGCTTTTATCCAGGCTTAAGAGCAACACCATCAAAGTCAATAAGCTAAAATCACAAAGATGTATTGAAGTGCTACATCCATTTGAGATGTGCTGCTGTGTCTTTGTCTTTAGCTTTACATACTGGGGAGCACAAACAGTGTCTGAATAGGAGGCTGCAGATGTTCTCTGTGTATTATTGTTTTATTCTCTTCAATAATATGACCCACCAGAAGAGCATTTGTATGCACAAAGATCTAAAAAGGGGGGAAAGACCTGGCTTATTAAGTCTTCAAAGTTTTTTAATGTAATTTTAAACCACCCAAGAATTTAATATTAGGCAGCTGTTGATACATCTAAGTACTGCTATGAAAGTGAAACAGAAATAAGCTTGAAGATGCTTCCAAAAGATTGGTCTACGGTTTAAATACAAACTCACACATGATTTTAGTATACTGCCCAGGACTGTGCTGGAATGTTTTGTTTGACAGCTCTTCAGAAAAAGCTTTCCACAGGGGAACAAGGGAACTGAATGCTCCATCTCCAATAGATTGTAAACTGAGCAGCTGGAGCGCGTGGGGGCCCTGCGACCCATGCACCAATCAAAGGGTAAGATGTCCTTGGAAGTCTTTATTCCAAAGTCACGACCAAAGGGATATTTGTCTGCCTTTTGGTTGTGAGAATATGTCAGATTGCAGTTCTTAATACTGTATGTTCATGATTTGATGAAACCCATAGTAACGTCGGATTTGAAGCCATAGAGTAAAAGAATACTACATCCAGTTGTGCAATACAGCTCAAGTGTTCTCATTCAAAATGTTTTGTTCATAGAAATTATCTGTTTTGGCTACATGTGTGTTTCTGTCTAAAACATCATTTTTCAATACATTTTTCCCTTTTTAAATAAAAAAAAAAAAAAGACAATTTCTTTTTAAAAGCAAATTTTAATTCTCTTAGCAGAGTTCTTTTAAGGCTTTAAAAAATCAAAGACTTGAAAGCACACCAAATATAAATGATGATATAAATGATGCATTTCCACACCAGAGTGAAATAAACAAAATTGTGAAGTAAACTAAACAGTGAAAATTTAGCATCTCCACATACTAGCTAAGTATTATTAATCATAATTATTAATTTAATATTATTTTAACCATGAATTGTGCCTGTGGATTTTCAACAAGAAATTTCACCAAAGATGCTTAGTTTTGAAAAGTTCTAAGTTCAACTGGACACTCTGAAGTTCTGGTAGAGTTCTCTTTTCTCTCTGAGCAATATTAATAGTATAATTTTTCTTTCAAGTTCCGTTCCAGACGTATTGAAAGATTCGGGCAGTTTGGTGGAAAAGCATGCCTGGAGGCCCTAGGAGACATACAGACCTGTAAAACCAGCAAAGTCTGTCCTGAAGAAGCAGAACTAGACTGCGGTACTGACTTTCAGTGCAGTTCAGGTAGGTTTTATTTTCGTGCCATAGCAAGTAAAGAAGTAACTCAGAAACCACATTTTAGTTCTGTGAATAAGTTACATCAGCCTCATGCTAGCACTTAAAAACAGTCCATGGACAGGTGCATTCAAAGAAACAACACCAAAACCACAGCAGTAAAACAGTTTAAGAAGGGGTACATTCCTCTCATCTTCCATTTTAATTTGCATCTAGTTTAAATCATTCTGTAGTTTCTACTGCACGGTTAGAAGCTGACCAAACTGACCATATCCTTTCTTCTAGCTTAACTGCCCCACCTGCTACTGAATCACTAGGTTTTATGAAAAATCACCAGGAAAAAAACTAGGACTGAAGGAATTTTAACAGAATGGATATGGAAGTTTACCAATCTAACTGGTATGATAGATGTTAGTTGGAGACCATAATGCATCTAGATTCAAAATAAGATATAAATTTATGAAGTGATACAAGGCATATGAATGCAGTGCTCAAGATTAATTAGAAATCAAAATAAAGTAGGAAAAGTTAATAGTAGTAAAACTAACCAAAACTAAAACAGAAAGACGGTAAATGAACATGGAGTTCCAAGCCATTTTTTGTATTATTTTTACTCAAATACTGAAAAGTGCAAATAAAGCAATTTAAAATTAGAAAGTAGACCTTGTGTGTAGACGGGCATTGTGTGACATTTACAGGTGGGGTTGATGATATCAAAGTGTTGTTTCATTATGCTACGGCTAATTTACCAATCTTTAAATCCTGTAGAAAAAAAAAAATTAGTCTCTGTAAAACTTGAGATATGTAAACTCAGGAAAATTACTACTTCCCTGTTGCTTTAGAACACAAATCACTTAGTTTTGGACACTATATGTCCATATTATTCAGATAATGTATTCCAAATAGCAACAAGTTAAATGGTTTAGAAAGAATTCTTTGTTGAACTTGATATTTTCCTGTATTCTCTTAATATAAATAAGAAAACCCCAACCAACCTAACAATCAAAGTTTAGTATAGAACAGTCTAGAATGTAACAATTTTCTTCAGATGACAGCAGTTCTCCTGCCACTTACTTTTCTCAGTCATCCTACTAACTTACACATCAGTGCAGTAGTATGAAGGTTTTTTCATCTGAAAGTGGCAGCATACAGGATTTTAATCTCTCCTGAAAATACTAGAAATATACCTAGAGGAAGATCTTAAAAGAGAGTAGCTGAGGGTGCCGTTTAAAGTCCATCTTGACAAAAATGCATTCATGCAACGTTTTATTCTCCAACCAGGTCGATGCATAAAGCGAAGACTTGTGTGCAATGTGGATAACGACTGTGGAGACTATTCTGATGAAGATGATTGTGAATCAGACCCACGATCGCCATGCCGAAACCACGATATTGATGTGTCTGAAGTTGGTAGGACTGCAGGACATGGGTATGTAGTACAAAGTACTACTGGGCCTGGTGAAGAGTTTGGGATTGCCTCCAAAGCCAGCTGAAAAAACTGGGGCACAATGGCATTCCCAAAAGTGGAATCTGAATCATGGTAGCATTTGTATTCAGAAATGCTACATAGCCTTTGCAAGAACACCTAACTACCATTTTATTTTGTATACTTGTGAGAATAAAATATCAGTATGATTGATAAAATCAATCATAATGTTAGTAAACAGAAGCATACATGTCACACGAATAAACTTACGTATTATTTAAACGTAACGTTTATAGATATATAAATTTTTTTCTAATGACATTTCACAACAAATCAGTAATTACCAATTACTTTAGTAAAATGCATATCTGAAAGGGAGAAAATATCTCTTGACTATTTATGCAATGGGATGCCTTACTGCAACAACACTTTGCGTACAGCTTTCTTCCAGTATTGCATTGTCCGTTTCCCAGATCTTTGCTGTTTACAGGAGCTTTCATCATTAATCTAAGTTGAAAACGAATCTTTCTGTTCTCAGACCCTGCTGGATTTCTTTGATCTCTAACAAAAAGGAAACATGTCATACTGTTTACCTACAAACAGAGTTAGAAGGCAGCAATCCAAACTGAACCAAAGATAAAAGTATACTACAGCACCACCGTGTGTTTAATGAAAATTATACATCCTTTTCATTTCATTTCTTACTGCGCAAGAGCAAAAATGCTACTTTTTTAGCATGGGGAAGTAAGCAAGTATGCAGGCAATTTTAGAAGTTTCTATTAAAATCTGTTACTAAAATCTTCCATAAGAAAATGCCGTATAGAGATGCAATAGTGATGCTGGGTGACTTTGATGACTCATTTACCACTATCTACGCTCAGATAGGTACGCATACATTTGTCAGACATAAATACTGGAAATACTGAAAAGATTGAAATGTGGGAAGCAAGCACAAAAGGGCAAAAAATTTATACAGAATCCTCCCAGGAGCAGTTATTTTTGGAAGTATTTCTTGCACACTGGTATATAGATGCATAGAGTTGTACAGCTGATGCATCTGCCTCCCTGGTTTTGAAATGGTTTAGATTTCCTCTCTTATGCTCCAGGAAATGCTGCTATTCGACTAGTTCACACCCTGCAAGAAGAGACAATGCTAGGAGTAGCTGTATATTCCTTCTTAAGATTTGATGGATGTTGTACATGCTTGATAACCAAGTACCTGCCAGCAAACAAACTAATATAAGTTAGTAAAAAATATATATAGCCATTGAGATGTGCATTTTAAATCTGCAAGGAATGCTTTCTCAAAGATGTACTGGCCAAGAGCAAATGTTCTTTCTCATTAATATATTGGTCAAGCAAAAATATTTTTTACCTCCTCTTATTCCTAAGGTTCTCACCATGTTTAAGGTTTAATGTCTTTTATTTGTTTCAATAACTTTAAGAACTTTACAAAAGATGTATCCTTATCTCCAGTACACAGATAAGAAGACCACAAGAGATGAGGCAAGCTGCTTGGATGAAGCAAGATTCCGTTTCACAGCTACAGTCTCCATATCTTGCAGAATATGACTTTTCCAGTCTTAATACCATTGTCTACAAGTCATGTGTGCTGACACCCCCTGTTGCAAAGTATAACTTCTCTTGTATTTTTCTTGTAGAATCAATGTTTTAGGGATGCAACCAATGGCCAGCCCATTTGACAATGACTTTTTCAATGGCCTTTGTGAACGGGTGCGTGATGGGAACACACGGACATACTACCGCAAGCCGTGGAATGTGGCTGTTCTCACTTACGATGTAAGATTAAGTCCTTTGCAAACTAGGATGTGTTTAACTGAACGCCAGCTCCTGGCATACTCTTGGAAGACTCAGCATATCTCTTTATCCAGGCAGCAGCTTTTTAGGCTCAAGCTTGTGCTACAGTCCAGAGGAAAAGAGGTTATGTTATCATTTACTTTGGCAGTTAAGCTCAGTTATGCCAGACAGATTCCCACATCTTTCTGCTGCACCTTTGCACAATAAATGAAACTATCTTTCTGGAATGTTTAAAATATGAGAAGAAGAAATGAACAGAAGATGTACAGAAAGGATTATGATACCCAAGTTTTACTAGCTAGAAGAGCAAATAAGCTACATTTTCAAGGACATGTAAAAGCCACTGATAAAAAGGCAGACATAATATTACAATATTCTGGTCCTACTTGTTTTTTCTAATCAGTGATGATTTTCTCTGTCCCACTGGGAAAACAAATTCATTAGGCTTTTAAGTTTCAGATTATGACTTTCAGTGAGGTTTGAACACCAAAAAGTTGATGATTGTTGAAAAAAAAGTCAGATACTTTTCAGAAATCAAAGCATAATTTTGCCTCCTAAATTACTGTAAGTAGGAACTTGATAAAACAAGTACAATTTAAACCAGGTCCTTCCCAAAATAAATAAATCTGACCCAGAGATCTCTGGTTATGTTTGATTTTGATGTATAACAGTTTTCAGTTGCTAAAATGTTATGTTCCCCTAAAGTATACTAAAATAAACTACACTGAAACAGGTATTCTGAATTAGTTATTGCTTGCTGTACAAAAAGAAGGCAGCATAATAATTCTGACTTATTTCAGAAGTCAGGAGCTTTTAGCAAATCTTAACTGTGTTTTGGGAAAGAGAGATTATTATTCCTCACATAGAGTCACAGAATCTCCTGAGCTAGAATGGACCCACAAGGATCATTGAGTCCAACTCCTGGCCCTGCACAGGACACCCCAAGGGTCACACCTGAGAGCATTGTCCAAATGCTTCTTTGAGCTCTGTCAGGCTGGTGCTGTGACCACAACCCTGGGGAGCCTGTTCCAGTGCCCAACCACTCTCTGGGTGAAAAACCTTTTTTTGATATCCGACCTAACCTCCCCTGACACAACTTCAGGCGATTCCCTCCAGTCCTGTCACTGGTCACCAGGGAGAAGAGATCAGTGCCTGCCCCTCCTCTTCCCCTCACGAGGAAGCTGTAGACCGTGTAAAGAGACTGCTGACACACATAAATTACTTTGACGGTGTTACATGCTGAGATTTAATACTCACTAAATTATTGTCATTGCAGTTTTCTGTTCCCTTTTGAACCACTGAACTGATCTAGATGAGGTAGTTGTGGAGGGCTATATCCATTTTTTTTGGTTTAAAAGGAAAAAGAGCTGTAAGAAAATGCATTGATATGCTCTGTAAAAGGTACAGCTTTAAAGTACTACATAGATTTTTCTACTACTGCCCATTTTGTTTTCTTATACAACCTTTTTTTTAATCTTTTCTCAGACAAAAGCAGACAAAACTTTCTCATCTGTGTACTACCATGATCGTGTGAAAATGTTACGAGAGGTTTACATACAGAAACAGAAACATTTTAGTGCTGACTTCTCTCTGAAATACACACCTACTGATGGAAGTAATAAAAACGCTTCGGATGGAAATTTCAAATATGACTACAGAAAGAACTATACATTTAGTTCCATCCTGCAAAGCTTCACAGAAAGGGTGAGATTAAGTCTTCTAAATGTTTTAATGTAACTATTTTACAAATGGTGCAGTTTATGCAGTGTTAGAATTAAGCAATAATAATCTGCTACTTTTTTGTAATTTATTTTTTCAAAATGAAATACTGGTGACAATAGGGTTAAGATTTCAGACATGGCCAAATGGCAACTCAAAGTATCTTCTTTTGCCCACTGTTTATCTTTGACTAGCAAGCACCCTCATCTTCATCAGGGACTTGATGTTAAAAAGGATCAAGACCTCTGGTCTCATCCTGATTAAAGAGCAGCTCTGATCTAGTGCAATGTGGGGCAAATTAGATCAAGTCTTGTGCTGAAAAATTGCCACTGAGTAGGCCTACACTACATAAAGACAAAATAAATTTTAAGAATAATGACCTTTCGATCATCCCGAATGTCTGAGATCTGTACTAATAAACTAGCCAGGGCTAAAAGGCACGGACACTAGCACTGGTACATGGTAATCCACAGTTTAATTAGCATGCTGCTGTGGCTTTAGTCAGTGCTAGCTCTCGTGCTCTCATAAGCAATGCTAATCCTGCACTTCCCCACAGCACGTTTGAAGGGAATGTTCTTGTAGACAGTCAGGAGAAAAGCAAGCCCATTTTGGTATTGCACACAAGCCATACCACTACCTGCCCCTTGAAACAGTGGAAAGATACTACCCCATTTTATTTGATAGTAAAGAAGCAGCCTTAGTATTTAGCGAGGTGAAAATGAGATAGACCACAAAAAAGTGGTGCTAGACATGTTGTGGTTGAATCTCAGCCAGCAGACAAGCCCCAGGCAGCTGCTCTTTCACTCCCCCTCCAGCAGGATCAGGGAGAGAATGGGAAGGGTAAAAACAAGAGAACTCGTGGGTTGAGATAAAGACAGTTTAACAGAAAAGAGAAACCCATGCACACAAGCAAAGCAAAACAATGAATTCTGTCACTGCTTCCCACGGGCAGGCAGGTGTTCAGACATCTCCAGGAAAGCAGGGCTCTATCACATGTAACAGTGACTTGGGAAAACAAATGCAACTGCAAACATCTTCCCCTTCCTCCTTCTTCAATCTACTTTATATGCAGAACCCAGTGTCACATAGTATGGAAAATCCTTTGGATCAATTTGAGTCACCTGTCCCAGCTGTGTCTTCCCCAACCTTCCAATCACCCCCAACTTCTTTGCCAGCACAGCAGTACAAAAAGCAGAACTGGTCTTGGCTGTGTGTAAGCAATGTTCAGCAATAACAGAAACATCTCTGTGTATTATCAACCCTGTGTTCAGCACAAAACCCAAACACAGTACGGTGCTAGCAACTGTGAAAAAAATTAACTTTTCCCCCAGCCAAAATGAGCAGAACACGACATTATGGCTTAATCCAGCAGCTGTGTATTAATGGAATTAATTGATCAGGTCGTATACCCTTTTCCATCCTATATGCCAAGGTCTGTGATTACAATATGCCATCATATACAAGGCATATCAACTTCATAGAGCTGAAATGCACCATGTGCAAGGAATACTAGATTTGCCTTAACTAATTAAAATTTTCAGATTTGTCAGTCTTGTTGTCTAGGACCCATTCAGAGCTCTGGAGGTCAAATAGATATAAGGGAAAGCTAAGTTTTATCACTGATTAATTAAAATAATGCTGAAGACAAAGATCTCCACTATAAAGATAAGCTGAATCCAGCATTGCCTTTGTATTGGCATGAGTTTTCTTGGGAGAGAAACAAACCATTTAAAGCTCAAACCATGAATCTCCACAGACGTAAAAGATCAAGCTCTATAGCTCAGGGGGGTTTACTGTCTGTTTATAGTCTAGTGGCTTGTGATAGGAGTTTTGGACTCAAATTCTTGCTAAGAGATCAGAGAATGAGTCACAATCTGTCACAAGCAGAGTTCTATCACTATAAACTCATAGGGCTGCAGGGTAGTGGAGTTGCAGTTCCTGCATGAAAACGCTCCAGGGCTCACCTGAAAGGTAAAGTCAGAAGCCTGGAGCCACCCTGAGGCACCTGGAGAGAAAGGATCTCTGTATGCTGGTTGGCAGGATATTGCACCTACAAAAATTTCCTCACAGTGATTTAGAAGCCTGAAGATTTCTTCCAGTCTTAAGCAGCATCTGAGTCAGCAGTTTAAGATCCTTTAAATGGTGCTGGATAACGTGATGGTCAGGTGCTAGGTCCCTTTCACATACCTCCTGCTGGGCACTACTATTAAGGTAGTCACATAAATACTGCAAATAATAATGGGGTTTGGAAGGCATGTGCTCCTTTAGAGTCTTAAGTGCAACTATTTCACAAGATTTTATTTCCCAAGTTACAGGCAGTAGCTAGGTCCCAGTTTAGAATATGATAAAAAATCACCTGGAGTGTAATTTACAAAAATATCAGTTGTTATACCTAGACTTACCGTGTATGCATGGGTCAAATACATCAAATGGAGTTTTTTCCTTGTTAATTTTCCTTTTATGATGTTGGTTTGGGTTTTTTTGTTTTTAATTGGAGCTGTGCCCTTCTTTCTAATAGTCAGGAGGGTTTTGTTTTTAATTGGAGTTGTGCCCTTCCTTCTGACAGTGTGAGAATAACAGAGGAGTGATCCAAAGAAAGAGAGAACTTAGTTCTGCTTTGACTGTAAACAAAGAAGAAACTCCATCTGACCTGAGTGGGCAGCTTCTGTTGTATAGCAAGCCATGTAGAACTACTTTTCGATGTTATGAAAGTCAGAAAGACACTTTTCAGTAGTCATTGTGCTTCAAGAGACCTGTTGTCAAATAGATCACAAAGGCCTTGCTTAAATGAGTAAGGGAAGAATTCTGCAAAATTGGAAGAACTAAAGTAACTCTCTTGCTGCTTCCTCAGTTTAAATTAGAGAGCTTATTCATTTTTATAAAACAAGTTTATCCTTCTTCCATAATGCTAGATTGAATGCCATGTTGAAAAGCACTGCAGCTTCTTTACAAGTAAAATAGAACAGATTTTCCTGCTGTGCTGCATACCAGAATGGCACTCTCTTCTCTTTTCTTCCCCTTGCATTCAGAACCAAACCTTTCTGCATGTAAAAGGACAAATTCAGCTGGGAAGGTTCCAAATTCGGAGTCGTGATGTCCGTCTCACAGATAGTTTCCTTGATAATTTAAAATTTCTGCCTGCTGAATATGACAAGGGGGAGTATTTCAAATTCCTAGAAGATTATGGAACTCACTATGCGGTCTCTGGAACTGTAGGAGGAAAATATGAACTTGTTTACGTGCTGGATAATTACGCCATGTCTCGACTAGGTATGGTTTCTGTCGCCCTTGCTGTACTGATTATCACCAAATTCCCAGACTTTCAAAGAGACGTTGATGGTAGATCTGCATATGTGGAAAAATACTGAGAACAGCCCAGTTCAGTGCATGCTGCTTGTGGCAAACCAGTGACATTATAGAATTACATGAGTTAACAGAGAAGAGAGTCAACCATTATAACTTACAGAATTATTTGAAATCTCTGTTTTAAGTCTGTGACTGAGAAGTGCAAAAAAACCTTAAGAAAACCTCATGAATACATTAGCAATGATTGCATAATTTGCAAGAGATCTTCAAAGACTAGAACACCCATCTAAACCTTGAATCCTATTTGCTGGTTGGTACCTTTCTGTGATACAATCACTCAAAGAGTATGGTGGTGACAAAAACCAAGGAATAAATTGAAGTATTTTCTAGAAAACACATGGAGCACTTGAGTGTGTTGAAATTTATTTTATAGCTTTCAACATTCACACTGGAATATTCCATACCCTGATTAAGATAGGATAGTAAAAATTTAATTTCCTCTCATGCTTCGTTCAGATATATGTGGGTTTGTGATGGATTAAAGTGATCACACTGGAATAAAGCGAGAAAAGGCAATTCTCATGTTGATTTTGGAGATCAGAAAATAAGAACCTGCTGCATGCAACACCAATAACAATATTACTATCAAATATTCAGGCTATGCAAAGGGACACATGGCAAATATGTCACTTACATTTCCCACTATTAGTCTATTCAGCACCTCAAGATTGTGGTTCTGGGGTTTTTTTTAAATTCCAGTTCTAAGCAAAAGTCTTTCTGAACACAACACTGAAGTTGCAGATGATATGTTTGAGTTCAATAAAGAGAAAGAAGGTGTTGGAAACACTAGTGGGTAGAGGAGGATTAGAATTAATGGAAAAAGTATACTTTTAAGAGATCAGTGGCCTTGATTAAATTTATGGGGAAAAGGAGTCCAGAAATATAATTGAGATTAAAAGAGAGAGACTGGGAGAATTCAGTAATTTAGCACATAAAAAGAGTAAATATTGAACAGCTGCACAAGACGAAATTTCAATATAATAAAAGGAAAAAATGGTCCCTAAAGGGAGACCTGTTTTCAACTAGATAAAGGAAAACAGAAATCCATTTTTGGTATTTTCCTAATCACCATAGATCCCACCTGCATCTGTTCAGGCACTTCAATTACAATCATCCTCACATTCATTACATGGAAAAGGAAAAAGTAAAAGATAAATGGGATGAAGAAAATTGCAAACATTTCCAATAGCCTTGAAATGTATTCTGTGGGAATAATAATGTCTCACTATTTGTGCTTATTCAATCTATCTAATTACCTATTTCTACTTCCAGGAATCACTGTAGAAGATGTGAAAAAATGCCTTGGCTATCACTTAGATGCCAATATTGCATATAAAAACATACAAGCCAATTTTAAGGTTGATGGTGGTAAATGTGAAAATATTAATGTGAAGGAAAAATGTAAGTATATCCTTGATTTACACTATATGTTTTGCTTAAGGAAAGATAATACCAGTTGTTTCCCCTTAATAATCAATATAGTTAGGGAAAAGATAAATCCAGTAGACCAGTACAGGTAAGATTCACATTCTTCCATGCTCCCAAGTCAAGACAGCCTGAGAATGTGTTCCCAGTATGCACACACATGAACACACTTACATGATGCATATGTACATCCATCCATCCATCCATCCATCCATACACACACACATCACTGGCTACAAATAAATACAGACAGAATACAGACAGCGCTCAGGCAAACACAAATGGCACCAATGGCTCCATCCTTTTCTCCCCTACATCTGATCAGGGAGAAAATCTTTCAGTGGGCAATATCACAAAATCACAGGATGGTTGAGGGTTGAGAGGGTGCTCTGGAGGCCACCTTGTCCGAGGCAGCACAAGCATCAGGTATTTCATTCCCCCCACAATATACATATATTATCAGTACAGATAACTCCGGCAGCTGACCTTAAATATCCAATTGAACCAGCAACTGCATCATTAGCCTCTCCTGTTAGTGACAGCAACATATAACACCAGACCCACAGCTCCACGCCCATTGCTAGTGCAGATTCTCTGATGCACACCAAGACACACACACACGCACACTGTGGATGTCTCCAGGGACTAGCCTTAGGTGCTCAGTCTAGCCAGCAACTGCCCCTTAGATCCTCTCACATACAGTTGCCTTAGACAGAAATGCACTCATACGCAAACAGGTCTCAGTTAACTCCAGGATTTTGAGGTCTCTCCAGTATTTGGTCTAGAAACTCTGGTCACTCCAGTATCCAGCTCCTCCACTTGTCTCACTCTGGAGACATAAAATCATAGATTGGTTTGGGTTGGAAGGGACCTTAGACATCATCTAGTTCCAAAACCCCATTTTGGAAAAGGATTCAACACACTAGATCAGGCTGTCCAGAGCCCCATCCAACCTGGCCTTGAACACTTACAATGATGAGGTATCCACAGTTTCTCTGGGTAATCTTTTCCATTGCTTCACTGCCCTCTGAGTAAACAACTTACTCCTATCATCTAATCTAAATCTCGCCTCTTTTAGTTTAAAATCACTCCTCCTTGTTCTGTCACTATCTAACCAAGCAAAAAAATTGCCCTCCTCTCTCTTTATAAGCCCCCTTCAAGTATTGGAAAACTGCAATGAGGTCTCCCCAGAGCCTTCTCTTTTCCAGGCTGAATAACCTTGTTTCTCTCAGCCTGTCCCTCATAGGAAAGGTCCTCCAGCATTCTGTCGATTTCTGTGGCCTCCTCTGGACTTGCTCCACAGGGTCCACATCTTCCTTGTGCTGAAGACCCCTGAGCTGAACACAAGTGGGATCTCACAAGTGGGAAAGCAGAGAAGAGGGGCAAAATCTCTTGCCTTGCCCTGCTGCCCACGGGGCTCTGGATGGAGGCCAGGACAAGTCTGGCTCTCTGGGGTGTGAGCGCCATGGCTGGTCATGTCCAGCCTCTCACCCACCAACAGCCCCAAGTCCTTCTGGGCAGGACTCATGAGTTCTTCTCCCAGCCTGTGTTCATGCCTGCTATTTCCTGACCCAGGTGCAGCACCTTGCACTTGGACCTGCTGAACTTCATGAGGTCTTTGTGGGCTCACTTCTCAAGTTTGTCTAGGTGTCTCAGGATGGAATCCAATCCTTCAGTTTATTAATGGCTCACTTTTGTGTCATCTGGAAACCTTCTGATGGTGCATTTGACCCCACTCTCTGTCACTGATGAAGACACTGAAGAGCACTGGTCCCAAAACAGAGCCCTGAGGGACACCACCTGTCACCAGCCTCCACCCGGACACAGAGACATTGACCACAACCCTCCAGCAGTGTCCTTCCAGCCAGTTGCTTGCCCACCAATAAGTCCACCCTTCAAATCCATATGTCTCCAACTGGGAGATAAGGATGTCATGTGCAACTGTATCAAAGGCCTTACAGAAGGCCAGGTAGATGACATCTGTTGGCCGTCCCTTGCTGACTGTTGCTGTCACTTCATCACAGGAAGTCACCAGATCTAGACCACAGCAACAGCTGCTCTGGTACTTGGCTCCCAAGCCACTTATCCTATACTGACCTGCTAGTCTGGCTTGTGATCATGCTAGTGATCACACACTGGCACATGTATTGTCACTTGCTCAGTTAGCACCACAAACACCAGGTCCCTATCAGCCCTTGCCCAGCTCTAGATGCTGGCACACAGGGCTCCATACACATACATGCACACAGAACAGAGTCCCTTTGCCCTAGGAAAGAGCTAGAATGGAATTTAATAGTAAGCCAGGACAGACTGCGAAGATGAAGGACAGCACACAGCAGACAAGCTCACAGATCAGTCACTTTTCTATAAGCAATCGGTCCCCTTTTTCTGCCTTTATCCCTTTATTTTCTCAAGTCAGTTTCTCCCAAAGCCACCTTGAACCCCCCCTTACCTTTTCAATGGCATTCCTGTAAATATACGCTAAGTATTTAAGTTTGTGCAATCCCAAAATGCCATTCTTTTCATCCAGAGCACCCTTCCATTGACTCATCTTGCTGTTCATTCATTCTCAGCCCCATCCTGTAGGGCTAATGGCTCTTCTGGAACAGGCTGGGGAGGAGTCAAAGCAGGGGCTCCCTTTCTCTGATTACCCTGTTTGTGTTCTCCTGCCTGTCATTGTTCCCCTCTGCTCCTTTATGTGTCTGGAGATGGGCTTTGTTTCACATGGAATAAAAATTGCAAAAGGGAAGGATATTTACTAAGTGCGTATTATTTTCAGTGCTCTGCTCTTGTATTTTAATTATGAAGAAAAAGCTCCTACTATTGTAATTCCTGCCTTATTTTGGTTTAGCTCAGGGGATACAGTAGAATTACTCATTATCTCTTGCTTGTTATCAGAGGACTATGATCTCCATAACGTGTCTCAGTTTGTCCTATCCTTTCTTTCCCTTTCAGATCTAGGGTTTGCTAATTTAATTGCAAAATAAAAGATTTTCTCCCACATAAGAGGTATGAGCAAGCAGATATTGAATTCTGCTAAAACCAAGAGTTCTCTCTATAATCATTTTACAGAGAGGGACTGGCTGCACTAGGAGGACAGTTGTTCTTCCAGAAGCACGGACATTAAACATCCTTCTTCTTCATCCTCTCTTTTTTTTTTCCTGCAGCAGAAATGAACGATACTGCTGTCATTGATGATGTCCTTTCCTTAGTTGAGGGGGGGACGATTGACTTTTCAGTTAAAATCAAAGAAATGTTACTACGAGGACCTGAAGTGGTTGATGTAGAGGATTACATACAGTGGGCTAAATCTTTGGTTGATGCTCCAGTAGTGATACAGCAACGGGTAAGTGCAGCTTCTTCAAAACTGTGGCTTTTTACAGTTTGAAAGCTTTTGTTCTGAGATGGAGGTGAGACTTCAAGTTTATCATGAACTTTCACACATTGTCTTCATCTCAACTATTTCTTCAGATTTTTATTCTAGTGATGGTTACATCAAAAGGATTCAGAACTTTGGAAAAGGGTGTTATGCGTGGTCTTTTTTTCTTCTACAGCCTTCTCCAATACACACGCTTGTTCCAGTTAAGATGAGAGATGCGTATTTAAAGAAACAAAATTTGGAAAGAGCAATTGAAGACTATATTATCGAATACAGTGTGTGCAAATGTGAACCCTGCAAAAATGGAGGCACTCTTGTGCTGGTAGATGGAGTCTGTACATGTCTGTGCTCAAGTTATTTTAAGGGAATTGCTTGTCAAATTCCCAAGTCTACATTAGTGAAAGGTTAGTTAATACTCCAAATAAACTAAAATGAGCATATTTGTTGTTAACAATACGATGACAAAATGAGGCTTCATAAGAACAGAAGCATTGCATAGCACTTCCTTGTACCTACTGCTGTCAAATCTCAAGGGCAAGGTGTGGAAGTTAAGGTAAGTTACTGGGTTCTTTCCATAAAGAGGGTACTCTAATTTGGAGTTTGCTGTCCCACATACATTACTGTGTCTTGGTATGAAACAAAGTTCATTTAAGCACACAGGATTATTATTGAAGCATGGTTCAGTGCTGGTAAACTGATTTCAGGCAAAAGCAATCTCATCATGTCTTAAACTATTTTGTCTTCAGTTTTCTGCAAAAGCTCAGTGTTTGCTAGCACATGATCACGTTTCACAATTACTGTGCTAGTTTAATATTAGGTTGGTCCACAAGGGAAAAGGGGAAAAGAATGCAGTTCCACAACTGGCAATGCACAAAACTTACTGTGCAGTAAATTCATTCTCTGTGGCTGGGTTTTTAATGCACAGGTCCCCAAAACGGGCCTTAGAGCATGTTTCCTAGTACGACAAAAATGTTGAAAGCCCAGGGCTCTCAAGCATTGCCACTGAAAAGAGCACTTTCAAAAGCCAAAACTTTGTGATGGGTTGTGTTCAGGAGGCTGCAATGATCTGCAGAACCACCATGAGCTGAATCATGGTCTACCATGAAAGAGGTAGATGGACTAATCCTGTATGATGTCTTAATACCAGTTGTGACTGATGGAGGCTGGAGCTGTTGGAGTTCCTGGTCCACCTGTACCAATGGAGAGAGCACTCGAACTCGCCAGTGTAATAATCCTGCACCAGGACCTGATGGCAGACCCTGCCAGGGAGAAAGCATTGAAAAACGGCCCTGTGAAGAAGGAAAATAGTTATGCTCCTCAAAACCAGGTAAGCAGCCTCTTTAAATGTGTTACTGTAGTTTAGAATAAATGCTCAGCCAATATTTGGGGCATTTCAGAGATGCAACTGATGAAGTGATAGGTAAGTTCACTTACGTATTTCACTTAAATCTGTGATTTGATACCACTTTTGATCAACCACTGTATATTGAATTTATGAATGGTTAGATTTGTATTTGAATGTTTTGACAAGTAATGTTATATTACAGAACTCAAGATTAGAATAGAATTCTGGTTAAGAATAGACTAAAAATACAGCTCACAAAAAAAACAGATTTCATCTCCAGTCACACTACCTATCAAAAAGCTTATGTTTTAAGGAGAGGGAAGAGAGTTATTTTCCAGAAAAAAAAATATTAAGACAGTTCAGGAGACTGAGGTCTCTCACTTGATAAATAGAATGCCGAAATCCAACAAAGCTAGTGTTACAGCATATTTGAATCTTTCAGCTTGAAGAGATATTTTTTAAGAAATGTCTAGGTACATGGTTTTGTCACAGGCTTTTGGTGTTTTTTTTTGGTTGCTGGGGTTTATATAATAATAATAATAATAATAATAATAATAATAATATTGCTGCTTCTGCTACTGTTACTATTACTACTACAACTATTATTACTACTATTATTACTGTTATTATTTACTGAAAAGCAAAATAAAAAAAACAACAAGAAACAAAGAAAACAAACAAAACAGAACAGGATTTTGAGGATATATGTTCTGGTCTCTAAAATGGGAAGGCAGGCCGAAATTCCTTCACCTGCTGAAAACGGTAATAGTTTTCATGTCCAGAAAAAAGTGATCATGTTTCACGATCAACATGTTGCCATAAGATCCTTATCTTCTGAGAGGCCACAGAAGGTGGAAAGATAGGGAAAAATGCTGAGTGTTTCCCCACTGAAACTACTTGATGGTAAGTCTTGCAAGATGTCCTCTACCTGCACCAAAAATATATATATCAGAAGATTTCTACTGCCCTCTCTTAGCTTCAGAAGATCTCAGCTACATCTAGTATTTCACCTCTGAAGCACCTGAAGAAAGCATGGCCAGCAAGGCTTAACAGCCCCACATAAGGGCATTACAAACACTTTCCTACAGCACCACATCTCCAGACTGTCAGAGCTGCATATTCAGTAAGTTATTCCACAAGTGGAAAATATAACATTGAGAGAAGAATATGATACAGATCTGGAAGATCAAGAGTAATATCATGAGGACACATATAAGTAGCGTAAATTACATAAACCAGCAAGCGGCAGATTTTAAACAGACTGAAGACGGCTCCTTCACACAATGGGCATACTGAAACTAAATGTGCATTTTAAAGCCTTAGCAGAAAAAAAAAGGAAGGTTATTAAAGCCAGATGATCATGCTTATTCAGGAAGTCTCTGAAGAATCAATTTTTGCAGGATTGGAAGCTCTTCTCAGAAAATATTTCTAAGTGTTTCCTTACTCCTGGACATTCCCTAAGTCAGTGCTATTGCCCTCTTGTTAAATTCAGGGTATGAAGTTAGCCTTTGCTTGATTCCATGAAGGTGGTGTTATTAAAATAAAAACAAGCCTCATAAGCAGCTAAATTTCATTCCTGTACTGTATCATTAACATGTTCCTATTCAGCCATGAGAGCAAACACCACAATGATTATTCATGACACGCACATATTCACCAATGTTTCCTCTGGTAGGGCGCAGAAAAAAATATTAACCTAACTTTGGATTCTGATATTTATGTGATGTCAGACATGTGGCATACTCACTCTTGAAGCAGAATTCTGATATTTCAGTCTTCTGAAAACCACAGTATGAGTTTTGATTCATCCTTCACAGAATCACACAGAATCTCAGAATGGGTCAGGTTGGAAGGGCCCACAGTGCGTCATCTGGTTCAATTTCCCTGCCCAAGCAGGGTCATCCCAGACCACATGGCACACGATTGTGTCCAGATGGTTCTTCATTAGAACTCTTTTACGTTACAGTCATATTTGGGACACAATAAAATCATGATCTTAGTGAGCTATGAGAGTAAAATTTCTTTTAAATTTTGACCAAATATATATGTTGTAGCTATCTCTTATCACTTCTTCACTACTTTTGCTCTTTTTTTAGAAAACATTAATGGATTTCAAACCAATTCCATGAATCACAGTTCCTGCCAGCCAGCTAGCTACACCAGAACAGTGGAATGGCATGATTTAAAAGCATCTGCAGCTTAAATGATCTGTAATCAAAACAAAGTAATAAACAATAAACATGTTAACAGAGACGTGCTGATACAGTAGCTGTGGTCAACCTTTTATTTGTGTGTGGCTGTCATTAGAACGTGAACACTCCATCTTTGTTAGTCAATGGCATATTGGTGTCCCTTTATCAATGTTTTTTTCATAATTATTTCTGGTATGTTTTCAAACTGATTTTCAAGAATTCAAATCCAGTACAATTATAAGAATAATGTATATAGCATCATTTAACTGATGGTATGTTGTTAGAGAAGAACTTTGAAGAGTCATTATCTTCAGCAAAATGCCCTTGGAGATTTATTTCAGCCCTACATTTTACATCAAATTCGTGCCACAGATCACCAGGATGTTTATGAAGACATGCAGCTTCACTAGAGTTATTATGCTTGCTCCTCACAATAATTGCAGAATAGTCCATCACCGTATCTAGACTATGTCAATGAGTTAAAGATCTTATGTGAAATCAGAGGCACATTACAAAGGCGTAGAAGAATTGTCCTATTACCATCCATATTTTTAGCAGAACTTCCAAAACAAGGAAACAAGGCTGATGCAACCGTATTGTAACTGAACCCACCTGACCATCTCCCTCAGTGACTTTTGAACCCAGCAGACAATCACTGGAAAATTTGTTTGGGTTGAGGAGGGAGGATAGTTCTCAAACAGATATCATTTAACAAGGCAGCTAACTCAAGAAAACAAAGAGAAATTAGCGTCCCCTTTGAGGAAAAGGTAACCATCTTAACTTAGCGGTACTACTAGACATCAGAAGATCCCCTTGGAAGCAAGATATAAGGAAAGAGTTAATAACAAAAATATATGAGAGCTGAATGGTTAGGCAATACAGAAATAGTAAATGCCATCAGATGAATGAGATTGGTCCCTTGCATAGTGGCAGTCCAGGTCTGGAAGAGTCCCCTGGAAGATTCTTTATCTTCCTCCTGCCCACCATGAGTGACTCTAAGGACTCTGCGTATTCAAGATTAAACATCACAAAAGAAAGCAGGAGAGACAACAGTGAACCACAAAATCTACTGTGCTACAAAAATTAGACCAAAAAAAGGCCTTTCACTGGTCCTGCCACCATGAACAGTCCCTTTGGACCACAGGAGCGACAACAGGTTTCTGCTGACAGGCTTCCACTAATTAATGTTCTTATGTGCAAACACAGGATATTCCTGATGGACGGAACACAAGTGCACCTAGCATTCCTGCAGTCTTCCTGGGACATTTCAGAAAGCCTCAAACCTAACAGGCTTTTTACTGCACTGTGCACCTGTAATCAAGCACCTCTTGGTGAAGACCTGGTGTTACCGTCTCACAGCGGGACCATCAGACCTCTCCACTAAGAGTAGAGCTATCAGATACCAGGAAACCTTTAACAGATAGAGCAAATTCTAAAGAGCTGGACACGAAAACATTCCTGCTTAAAAAAAAGTACAAAGAGGATAGGCCTAGGGTAACCTACCATAATCTAAGATTTGACACTCAGTGCGAGAGGATATGGTGACCAAGCATCTCTCCAGTACAGTTAGTAATCTGTCTCTGATAAGCAGATTCTTTTCCTAACAGCAGAATTCTCCCTGTCCTGTTAATAAATGTCTTTTCTAAATTGCTCATGTAGCACATGCAAGACTTACTGATCTCCTTCTTCTTCTATGCTCTTTGGAAGTTCATTTCTGAATATGAATGAATATAAATTATAATATCATTCCCACTTTAAATGTAGTCGCAACTTATTTATAAACACTTGATTTCAATGCCATATTTTTTCGTGTAAATATTTCTTGTTCTCTGATACTTACAGACTTTGTCATGACCTTTCATATCCACTTTCTTAAGCTACTCAAGGTAAGCTCTTTCAGTGTCTTTTCAGAAGTCAGCAAGTCCTACTCATACTATAAGTCTTCACTTGGTCACTCAGCATAGTTGACCAGAGCTGCACATAAGACTCTAAACAAGCCCTCATCAGTCCTCTGCACAAATTCTTTTCCTGCCTCTCCCAAAAATCATTTGCCGAATGTGCACTCAGGTTATATGTGCTTTTCACATGTGCATGTCATGTGAGTGACTCACCGTCTCCCTGACACAATGCAAAAAAATCTTCTTTCTAGCCTTAAGTACATGACTTTGTTATTAAACTTTGGTTGAGTTCTATCACTCCAATACACAAACTCTTCTCTTCCTTCCTGTATAACCACTTGATTCTCCTTAGGATGAGAACCACTCAGTTTAGAAAACCTTCAGGTAACATCATTATGGGCCCAGCTCTTGAACCAGATTCCTGATGCAAGTAATGGATCAGACAGGATCAGTCCCATGACCGATGCCTGCAGAACACTGTGAGTAACCCCAGTTAAACTCAGTAATTTCCTTCTGCTAAGTGATGTATCTTTAACCAGCTCCTTATCTACCTTGCTCTCTCTCTGACAGCTGACATCTTCTCCCAATTCCTTTTGCTTAAAATTCAATAAAGGACATCACATGAAATACTCTGTTGAAATCTAGATAAATAAAGTAAATTGTATTACCTTTGCCGTAAATGCCAGCTAAACTTTGTAAAACAGGTATTATTTTTTCAGACATAATCCTGCTTTAGTGAAACATACATTAGATGTAGCTACATAAATCTAATGTTTTCTCACTCAAATTGTTTTTTCAAAATTGTTCTTAGAGTTACATAATGTTGTGCTCAAGAAAACAAGCATATAGCTGCCCTAGTGATTTCCTGGTTTTAGGAAAATAGGTAGTATGTTTGCTAATTGCCCTTATAAGTATCTCTAGTTGTATTTGCTATTATCTATATAATAGATAGTATTGATAAATTCTATCGAAAGTTTAACAGAAAACAAATGGTTTGGGACTTAAAGCAATACAGTAATCCTCTCAGTGCTGTGGCACTGAGATTATAGGGAAATCCTGATTTCACCACAGAATGCAGTTTAAATCTTGCATCTGACACAGACATGGTGTTTTCTGTTATCCTACTAGCATATTTATTTATTCCCCATTACTTCATACTGAGAAGATTGCTTACTGAAAACTTAGCAGATTTTTATCTAAAAGTTAGACATTACCAAAATATACCAGTACCCACTTTCCTGTATTAGCCAGGACTTCATTCCCCTTCTTATTTCTTTCACCCCTTTTTATTAAGTCCTTCGTTTTAGTTTTTGCATTTTTCCTAAATTTAGATCACTGAAGTTTATGGCCATATGTCCCTTCTTTCTTTAATTTTTGTGCACAGGAAGTCTGCAGCACTACAGAACTTTAATACCCTGTCAGACAAGGACAAGCCTATTTTTCTGATAGTATCAGCTACAAAGAGCTGAATAATTAAAGGCCAATTGATAGAAATACAGTTCACCCTCTTAGAGACAGAAAATTATTTCGGATTTTAAACATCCATGAAAGTCTGGGTCAGAAGGGGACATGCATGAGGTTGATAGTGAAGCCTAAATATATGTAAATTCAGGAACTCCGAGTATGAAAAACAAAACCAAAATACATTTGCCTTTTTAATTCAGTTAAAGATTACTGAAAAAATAACTATATAATTTTATCATCAGCATAGACCTGATTTTCATGAAAATCTTGGAAGTCATTAAATGAATGAATAAGACTTGTTCATCCTTCACAGTGGTGCGACGTAACCCAAACAAATACTGTTTAAAATTCTGTTAGGTCTCTGATAAGGTGCACAACAAGAATATTGCTGATATGTTTTCATGTGAAGGCTGAATAGACCACATACACTTTCTAAAAAAATGTTCACAGTGAAGGACAAAGAACATTTTTACTCCCTCTAGTACAGTGCATACTCTTTAGCAGACTTGCGGAGACAGAAAAACTGAAATTATGGTAAGTACAGGACTTTATTCATTTACTTTTTACTACCTGGATGCATTAGCACTAAAACTGGTGTGGATGGGACTGTAAAACTTTAAAGTTATTTCTAATAGTTTTCAAATCCTTGCATCTGGCTTCCTTCTTTTGAGGGTATGAGGAAACCTTGTGGGCTTTTTAGGTCCTTCATCGTCTGAACAGGTTTGTATATGCTTTACTGATTCTGACATTCAAAATTAAGGAAAACAACTTCTTTCAAGGGCAAACCGACAAATTAGTTTGTGTATCCAGAGGAATTCTGCAGTCAAGTGTCAATGTGACAGTAACCAAGAAATGGGAAGGGGTCACACCTTCTAACTAGATTTAAAAAAATAAAAATTCTACTATCTTAGTTTGATTCAACAGGACTTTGTAACCAAAAAGATAAAGGAATTTAAATGTATATCTTCAGTATAGATGGATGGGGAGTGTGCTGTGGTGTTGAGTGTTTAGCAAACTCATAGAATTTATTTCCTTAGAAAGTCAGTTTCTTTAGACTCTCAATACGTATCTTTTTATAAGTATTTTATTAATAAATCAAGCTGATAATTTCAAGATCAGTGATTTTACAGATAAACATTGAAAAGTAAGAAATCTGCACAACTTTTCAGGCCATCTTTGCTCTTGGAAATAATTTAGAACTCCTCGAGTAGCTTGTATACATTTATCATTGTACCTACGTCCAAACAATCATCTTCCCTAGATGCAGTATTACTAAAGAGGTATTTACTTGAAGCTGTCAATCTGTTTCCAAAGGAAAAAAAGGTGCCTTGTGATACTTAGAGGTGAAAAAGATTGCCCATTGCAAGTGCCACTTGAAAAATGGTAATGTGAAATAGATTGAATAAAGAATATTGTTCTCACTTAATAATGCTTCACAAAGTTCCGAGTTTTCTGGTTGAATTTGTCTCTGCTTCACACTATGATCAAATTCGTCCCAAATCTGAAGCAAAGTGTTTACATAAGTGATGTTTTTTGGTTTTAAAATACAAACCAGGTATTTTTACTCTGTTTTCTTCTGTTGTAATCCCACTGTGTAGAATCAAGTACTAAAGGTCAAAATACTACATTTGTTTACACCAGTAATTCAAGTCACTTGACTTACTCTAGATTTGCATATGGATAAACAGGATCTGAATAAGGACTACCAAAGTAGCATCTTACTGTGCTGTTGCCTGCTGATTTCTAGCTGCCACAGGGGTTCTTTAACTTTTACTAGAGGAGACCAAATATGTATGGAATCTTTATATTTGCAAAATTCTACATTAAAATTAGCAGAGCAGGCACACAGTTACTCTTCTGGCGTGATTAAAGTGTCTAGCTGCTTTCACAGACAGGTTTATTTAGAAAACAAATCTTAGTAAGTATGTGTGTGGATATGTTGATCACTGAAATTCTGCTGTTGCCAAATGCAGCTTGAAAATAAGCAACAATTAACACTTTCACTATTTTGATTAAATCTTTTCAAATTTCCAGGTTGTTTCCCCTGAATCCAAATATGAATGACAATTCAAAGTAATGCAAACCATGAATTTATTCCTTTAGTCTATTTTCTTGACAATGCTATATAGAACTATGGGGAAGGAAGTGCTTTTATCTTTATATCACAGGCAACCCAAAAGCTTCACCAAGGAAGGAAATGACATTTTTTGGTCTTTGCTTTGATGCTGCAAAGGTGGAAATTTATATTACAGCAATATGAGAAGACAGAAAAAAAAATTAGGAGGAGAGCAAAACAAGTAACAGAAGAAAGTGGAGTGAGGAGCATTCTAGGAAAGTTTGATTTGTGGCAGTTTTAGACCAGAAAACAAACTTGTGAAAAAAAAAATGTATTCTTACCCAAAAAAATAGTCAATGAACCTTTTGAACATGAGGTTGGGTATAATCCGGTTTTAGTGCATACAAGAAGAGACGTAGGGATGAAAATTAGGCTTGCAGAATCCTGAAATCCAAATGAGGACCAAAACATAGAATTCACTATTTCATTTCTGACCATCGTCACAGAGGAAAGTTGAGACCAAAACACTTGGATATAATATCAGATGAAAAAATACCAGAACTACAATAATAGCTTCAGACAGGCAAAACTGAAGCTTATTAACACAAAGGAAAAAGGTTGCATTTTCACATTTTCCTTTGATTTCAAGCCAGGACAGGCTGCATTGATTCCTGACCTAGAGAAATGTCCCTTAACATGCCTGTTTTTTGGCAGTGATACTGGTAATTCTCAGATATACTCTAAGAAGGAATGAAAGTTTGGAGACATGAGAATTCAGTAATAAATCTTCTAATGAAAATAAGGCCAGCCAAGGAATTTGATTGATCTATTTGGATTTACTCCTTCTTTAAAGAAAAAATAAATCCTACAGATTCTGCACAGGAATACATTATATTACATACAATTATATGTTGGTTATAAAATGGGCTGAATGTCTAACCACATTCGGAAGGAACCATCTCCTAAGGAACTCTGTGTGAAGAGACTTATACCTGCCTGCAAAAATCACTGAGATCACTGGACTTCTGACAGCCACGGAAGATCAGCAGATCTTGCACAACTGGGAACACAGCAGACTTTTGAAACTGGTTTGTGCAAAATACAGCTCTCAGGGCTAAGAATAATACAGTGTTCAGGATACTATTGTTTTTGTTAAACATGGATGGTTTTTCTGTCTGTCAAGCTGAACTGGAGCATACGAAGTAGAGAAACACTGAGAGACAACTTTTTTCCCTGATATTTATGCTACTTTAAAAAATGCTATAAACTAGCATCTGCCCCAGTTAAATCTAAAAATGCTTCTTTTACTCACTGTATAAGACAGTAGGAAAAACACTGTAGCGGTGAAGCCAGACAAGCAGGTGGATTGCCTGCAGCACTGCACGACAGCTCTGCTCTGTGCGTGCATAATGCCCTCTATTGGCACAGAGGGACAAGCTGCACTCAGAGCCCCACAAATCCCAGCATCCTGGTTATCCTACAGTGTCCTGCAGCCAGCTTGAGAGCCCCATCATATTGTTAAAGAAAACAAGCAAGGTTGGTCACAACCTTGGCAAGCCAGGACTACTACTACATCCACCAGACGGTTCACACTCAAATCAGGCATTATTTTAGCCTATTTAAGAGAAATCAGGCAATATTTTAGCCTATTTAAGAGATGTTGAACGAATTGCAACCTTCCCCATCCCTGTACTTTGCAACTTGGACAAAAAACACATTTGCAGACACCCCTAGAATCCAGAACAATACCCTTCATATGACCTTTATTTGTTAAAGTTTTTCATATTCGTGGGGAATGGGGGGGGAGGGAGGAGGAGGGAAAGCTAAAACAGGAAAATGTGTTAGGTATGTAAATTAGGTAAAGATAAATTATATGCATAAACAAATGTAAATATTAAAATACAGAGCATATCATGTGACATTGTTAATGTCTCCTGATAGCATAATGCAGATAACACATGGATATTTAAAGGTGCACTTTTAAATTTTTTCTTGTAGAAGCAGTTTTATTGTTTATCAGTAAATCATCTACACCTGAATCAGCATTCTGGGATTAAGAACCTGATGGGATTTGTGGGTTCATTTCAACAGAAAGTCGTCTTTTTAGATATTTTTTCTTACAAACCATTCATATTGGTTTTTATTATAGTTAAGAAAAGAAAAAAATAACTAAAAAGTAATAAAATTAGTTCTTCATCAGAGTTCAGGACTCTTTACAGCAAAAATATGAAATTAAGAAAAAGAGCACCTGCCTTCAGCCACATCCCTCAATATAAAAAGTGAAGCACACAAAAAATTAAGAATGGAAAAATTACACAGAAATTGACAAAAACAAAGCCACCCCTATGTTCCAGCACTGAAATTGTGAACAATGGTCTCTCCAACTTGCAATATCCTCACTGGAAGATTTTGAAAGTCATGAAAATTATTTATTACACATTTAAAATGGGACATGTAAGAAATTTGCCAAATTCAATCCATAATTATAAGCAAAATTATTTAATAATTTTAGGGAGTTTACATTCTCACAGAATGAAATGGGGTTCAGAGGATCTTCTGCATCTTGTATTTGCAGGCATGGCTGGGTGTTCCTTTCACTTCTGCTGATGCATCTCTAACAGCTTTTCTTCCCATTAGTCATTTGTTTAGCTAAGTTTTCGAGAAGTGTCACCACCTCGACAATACCATGATTCTTCTCTAAACCCCTGAGGGCATCTGCATTTGATTCTGAAGATGAGTCATAGGGAGACCTGTTTTGTTATGTCTTTGGAGAAGAAAACTTTCAGAAATCGTGTCTCCAGGCTCTCACTTCTCTTCTACAAAGGGTCTCAAAACATCCATTTATGCACAACCATTGATCTTCTCCATCTCTTAGTAATTTTTTAAACTAGTTTCAAAATCCTTTCATCAATCCCTTTTATATCTTCAAGTGTTTATCCCCCAGTGGTCCTGTTTCTATGATTTCTGTGGTCTTACCTTATTCTCTTTTGGATCTCAGTCCTTAATTCAATATTCCACAACTAGGTTTCCAGGGATTTGAGTATGTTCCTCACATGACATGACTTTTTTATCAAATCTCTTTTCATCATCCTGTAAGAGAAGGTATTCAGGCTCAAATTTATGCAATAGAACACAAGAATGAACAGTATGGTCCCCCCCAGGCTGACCACTGCTGCATTTCTGCTTCCTGCTACTCTTCTCCGCATGACAGTCAGCAGCTGTCCTATGCTCCACAATAAAAATATTCTGTTCAATTGATGATCTACCAAATGGCCCAATCTTTGATGAACACTCAGCAGACTGACCTTACCTTTCAATCTAGCCCATGCTCAGCAAAAGGTTGGCAGTGTGATTTTGCACAACAAAAAAATGTCATTTTTTCGCCCCATACAATTTAGCCCCTGGAGCAAAAAAGCTGGTATATGCTGCCTCATCTGTCATGGCCTGTAACTTCTCTGAGGCAACAGCTAAACTGAAAGAGACACTGCTGAATTTCCCTTCTCATTCACACAAATTGTGTAAATAGCAGATTCAAGTGCCTGTAATGGTGCAAATAACAGACTTGGTAAGTAACTAAATTTTCGTGATTAAATTAAAGAAAGAAGCCATAGCTTCTCTGCCGTTTAGGCAAGGCAGCAGGCAGGCACTGAGCAAACATAGCAGCAGCTCAATTCCCTGTGCTCACAGTAGGTGATCAGGGAACTGGGACACATGACAGACAAGAAACTAAGAGAAGTAGGCAAAGCAGAGACGTTATTGCTGTTTTCAAATGTCTAATGGAAGTGTGTCATACTCTTCTCAGAGATGCACATGGACAGAGTGAGAGGCAACGGGGGGAAATAGGCACTGGAAACAGTGCAAAAAAAAAAACCAACCAAAAATCCCGATTAGTTTCTTTCTCTTTGTCGTTGGTTTGGTTTTGTTGTTGTTGTTGGGGTTCTGAGGGTTTAGGTATTTTTTACTTTTATTTTTCCTTTAACAGTGTAGGAAATCAAATGCTGGTACAATTTAGAGAGGCTGCAGGTTTTCCACCGTTGCTCCCTCCCTACCAAAATGATGCTGGAAGGTTACGATTTGTAGCGGGAGAGGCTCCTCCGTTAGAGGTCACTATTGTGCCAGCAACCCGGGAAAGGCACCACGTTAAAAACAGGCACATGGTATTTGTGCAGAGAAAGCGCTGCATGAAAGGGTTCCCTTCTGAGCATGGCTGAAAGGTGAGACCCATCTGACCACAGGCAGGTGAGGGAAGAGGGGACACACAGCTCACTTATCTCCCATTTCCCAGGTAGCAGATTCCAAATACTGGATAAAAAGGGGAAAAGTGAGGTTAGAGGGAAATCTTGGAAAAAGACAGAAGAGTAGGCTAGGAAAGAAGAAATGTTCTTTTTGAAAGAAATTCTTAGTATATCAGCAAGGCTTCAGAACATGGGGTTTGTGTACACTCTCTGTCTAAGCTGACCTTACCAAAAGGACTCTCAGCAGATGGAAAACTGATCCTGGTTTTCTGCTGTGATTGCCAGAGGCAGAGGTGAATGCATTCTCACTAAACTAACTTCTTTCTTTTGTTTACGGATTTATATCACAGGCTACCCAGGTACGTTAAAGCCAGAAGGCTTTGTGACCAACCTGCCACTACCTACTAAAGACAGAGGATCAGAGATAGTCAAAGCTTTTTAAAAGCCTAAAGGATAGGGACACAGAAAAGATGTCAGGCATTCAGCAAATACTTTGCGGAGGGACTTAGGAATTTTTTTCTGAAACATTCTTCTTAAAGATGTTTGGATTAAACTGTGTTTTCATTTTTATAACTTTATTGTCTTTGATTAAAACTGTTTCTGATGTTACTTTGTGTTTTGAAATGTTTATAATTTGGGAGCATTCTCTTTGTTGTTGTTATTTAGGCCACATCACTGTCTTCTTTTTTTAAAGCTTTCCCTTTCCCTCTTCTTGTTTTAGAATATAAAAAATAATTGCAGTATAGCATTCATAATAACTAAAAAATTAAAATTTCCACCCACAAGAAAAGACTGTACAAGTATTAGATGTAGTTCTAATAAACAAGACTAATTATCATAGAAGCACTGGGAAAGGATACAGAAGCAGAGTGGTGAAAGATTCCTGTCAACTGAGAATTTAACTTGAGCCTTAACTTTCTGTTTCAGGTGTGCTCAAATTTTGCCTCACTTGTGATGGGTAACTTCTTGAGAGCACATAAAGTACAGAAAGGTGTAAATTTTCATTCATTAAAACTCACTTTATTCTAAACTTTAGTAGGGTTTGTTTGATTAATTGAGATTGACCATGAAAATCTGGGAGATTTTGTTTGGTTGGTTTCTTTAAAGCAAGTATCTTTTAGAAGCAAAAGCAGCATGACTCTTATACGAACTGGGGAATAGCTAACAAATGTAGGTCTGATGTTCCTCTTTTTAAAATGAAAAGACTGAAGAGCTGTTGTTAAGAAATCATCTGACATTAACAGAGACTAAATTACTCTCATTTGAAACCTTCTACTCAGAGGTTTAAGGAGGATAACTTGAAGGGTAAAGGCCCTTTATTACTCACTTCGCAGAGGAAGCCTAAGATACATGAGCTAGGTGATACCTGAAGAACCGTAGATGTCAGCTGCATGTCCTCTCTGCCCCATTAAGGTACTGCAGAAGCGCAAACAGCTCAGAACAGGACCTTGCCTGCAGCTGGGATGCTTTTTAGGAAATATGTGTTTCTGTTTTGCTTCTCTGCACTAAAAACAGGTGAGACTTGAAGAGCCGATGGGTGTTTAATATATGAGAGGGCAGGAAAGGATGTTGTTAAATTTGTATATGAAAGCGTGGGGTGTCCCTCTCTACCTGCCACAGGGTTTACACAAGTCCTGGTGAGGTATTTGCATGGTTTTTTGCACACCTTTTTGCCTCCCAGGCGAAGGCAGGGAAGGACATGTTGACGAGAAAGGGAAGTCAGGAGTGTTTTGCTAAAGCTGTCTGTTCCTGTTGCTTTCCCACTTCCTCCTGGTATCAGCAGCTGGTAGCAGGGGTGCTGAAGGGGAAGGCAGACCAGCTGATAATCTCCTGCCCAGCCATTCGCCATAAGAGTGGAAACTGAAGCAATTTCTTCCCTGAGGAAGTTTTCCTTCCTCTCTGATGTCCCAATGTGTCCTTCCCGCAGCTCAGGCTCCCTCCCTTCTTCTCTCCCTGGCACAGCAGTGGCAATGGCCGCCCCTGCGCTCTCAGGCCTACACGGGCTGCAGCCAGCCTCGGGCCCCTCCGGGACAGCCTGAGCCCCCGCAGGGAGGCACAGAGTCGGGGCCTGCAGGAAGGCAGGGCACAGGCACAGCCATTCCTGAAGGGCACGGTGGAGGGGGGCTGAGGGAGCAAAACATCACCAGGGCAGACCCTCCCCAGCTGCCAGAGGTCCCTTCCGAACACAAACTGCTTGTGCTCAGCTCCCAGTAGCCCTGCCTTGCTCCTCCATCCTCCCTCCCACCCCAATCTCTTCTGATTTCCTCTCATACACAGCTTCTAGCAACTTCCCAGCCAGCGAGTCTGCTTGCCTGCCAGCCTCTGAGTGGCTGGCTTGCCTTACCGAGACGGCCACCAGGTCCTCTCCACATCCCCCTTGGCCCAGACTATGAGCTGGTTGCTGCAAATTCAGCCATCACAGCTACACTCACATCACCTGCAATTTAGCTTGTAAAATCGTCTAACCATGCTACCCCTGGTGGTCAATGGTGGCCTTCAGTGAGGCAGAGCTGTGCAGTGTGAGTGGCAATGGTAATGTGGCACACCCTGTGAGCCCCCTCAGCCCCTGTTTCATGGGGCTGTGCCTGCATTCATCAGGGCTCTTCATGTCATAGTGAACTCTGTGCACTCCAGAGGGTTTCCCTGTGGAGGGTTCAGCAAAAGCCTGCTGTTGCCATTTGGTCTGTCTGGAGTGTTTTCTGCTGCGGCACATTTTTCAATTCCCCCTGAACTCCTGCTGCTGAACCCAGGCAGACAGAACACAGGAGTGCTGACATGCATAGAACCCACACAGCTTGCAGGGCTAAAAGCCTCATTCAAAAGCCACCTAATCTGAGCCCGCCGCGTGGGTGAGCTCGGCAGCAAAAGTGGCAGGAAGAGCCTGTGACCTGGCAAGTGAGCACTGGGGATCAGTGCAGCGGCAGGCATGGAAGGGGTTGCAGGGTGGGACAGGTGAATCGCTTGGTCGAACATGACAGCTAATGCCTGAAAACAAGCTTTGTACTGAAATAAAATTTGCTTGAGATTTGAGCACTCCTCAAGTCACAAAAATGAAAGACTTTTGGCTTTTTACATAAAAGATTTTTTTTTTTCTTTTACATCAGGTGCTTTGCGTCAGCTTCAGCTGTCCCCAGGAAGGACTGTGCTGTATTACAGTACATACACCCCAGCAGAAAACCAGGATCTTAACACACACTTGATTATGATGCTGTGGAGTGTGCTGGAGTTTCCTTCATGACAGAAACATGTCCCTCACAAGGCATAGTCAGGGTAAGGACACTGCCAGTGTCCTTTGACATCTTTCTTGAATTTGTCAATCCGACCTTTCTCTAGTATAGGAAAATATAAATAGCGGAAACAGATTTCTGCACTCCTCGTTCAGGCAAGTATAAATATATTCATAATAGGCAATGGTTGTAAGATTATAGATATTGAATAACAGCAATTTTAAAGCGCCACAGCACTGACTTGAGGAGTTTCCAGGGAATCCTGCATGTCAGTTGTCCCCAAAGAGCCTCTGGAGAGCCAAATTGTTCCCATAAGCATGACAGTGCATGTAGACACAAGGAAATGCTGTTAATTTGCTCATGACCAAAGTTCTGTCAGGCATACTAAAACTGCCTTCAAATGAGAATGTGATGGAAATGCAGCAGCACATTTTTGAGGAAGTCTAGCCATGTCTGCAGACACAAAGATAACGTAGACTGACCCTACCAAAAATGTTGGTTCTCATAGTGTGCTGTAGCAATTGCAGGCAGAAGCTCATGCCACTGTTCAGAAATATCAAGTTTATTCTGAAAATCAGGTGCTTTCCAAAGTGATGCTGTAACAGCATCACTGCCATGGCAAGATGGCACTTCTCCCCAGAACTCTGACTCTGGGGAGGGGCATAGCATTGTGAAGCAGGACTGCTGACTGTTTGCCTTGCCCTCTGATGAGGTTCTTGTACTCAGAATGTTACCCCAGAAGCTGCACAAAACGGGGTAGTCTGAAACTTTCAGTACAAGTATGTACAGAGATTATTGATAGAGAAATATGTTATTTCTGCTCCTGTGCCAAGTCTGCCCCCATGTCACCGAAAACTGGGAAATAAACTCTCCAACCAATTTGTTAGTTAAGAAAAACATTACTTTATTAGCAACACTGGGTGCATGGGGAATTCTCCTTGAAACATACATGTTCAGTAACCTAACAGACCAGATTATATTTCTGAAACTAATACACATTCAACACACTTCCTGAATACATGTGTATATGCTAATTATTTCAATTTACTTGTTTGAATGTGGTTCCAGATCTTCTGATGTATCTTTTCTCCTTGAGAGTGTCAGATCATAATGTACTTCTCTTATCATTCTTTGCTCTGACACACAATCCTTGTTCTCAAAACTGAGATATCAGTTAGTACGTATTAATCACTGATAGAAGTAAACAAGGGAGCATTAGCTGGCACAAGACTTATTAGTCACAGATGTAGGGAATTAGCACAAGGCCACATTAATCTCTGGTATTTGTACTAAGCACTGTATGGTACAAAACTAAGCATTAACCATGAATACAGGGATCATACACTAATGTGCTAAAGTTAAAAGAACTTTCCAACATCTTCCCTCACTGCTGCATAGACTACTTTTTGCAGAAATATAACCTGTTCAGTAACAACTGGGAGGCAAAAGCTCTGTGAGAGAGAGGAGGAGAAGGCAGGAAGCAAAGTTTCTGTGAAAAACGCTAACGTTGACTTTCTCTTGCTCAGTGCTCCACATATTTGCATGTGTTGTATATTACAGAGCAACACTATTCTGACCTAGGAAGGAGATTTTCAAGCTGCTTTAATGATATTAATACACCTGTCCAAAGGTGTTCTCCCACAGACTATCCCCCAACCCTGTCTCCCTCTATATACACATGGTTTAAAGAGTAGCTGCCCCAGCCAATCATCTCTGCCTTTTTCTTCTCCCACCCTCCCTCACCACTAAGTCTATTATGCTCTCTCACCTAATTTGGGATCACGTAATACACTTAAAGTTAGTGAAATGAAGCAGGTTAAAAACAGCGCCAAAAGATAAAGAAATTTTTTTGTATCATGTCATTTCAGTTTACAGCAACTCGAACAATACTATTGACACAGCTGTGGAGGTAACAAGATCCTAACTATGATATTCTTTGTGACCATTGAATTGGAAAGCAGGAGGTGTTCACATGGAAGTGCCTGACTTTTCAAACCATTTTGGAGCAAAGGACTACGTCAGTAGATGAAAGAAAAATATCTTTAAAACATGAGCTAGCATTTACAGCAGAGACTCACACAATCACAGAATCATTAGGGCTGGAAGGGAACTCTGGAGATTCCAGTCCAGCCCTTCTAGTGAGTTTACACAGGAACACATCCAGGTGGGTTTTGAATATCTCAAGAGAGGGAGATTCCATGACTGCCCTGGGCAGGTGTTCCAGTGCTCTGCCACCCTCAATTGAAAGAAGTTCCTCCTCACGTTGAGGTGGAACTTCTTGTGTTTAAGTTTATGGCCACTGCACCTTGTCCTGTCTCTGGGTACCACTGAAAAGAGCCTGGCACTATCCCCTGGGCACCTGCCTTTGAGATATTTTTGTCCATTAATAAGATCCCCTCTTAGTCTTCTCTTCTCCAGACTGAACACGCCCAGCTCCCACAGTCTCTCCTCGTAAGAGCGATGCTCCAGATCCCAAATCATCTTTGTGATCTTTGCTGAACCCTCTCCAGTATCTCCTTTTCTTTCTTGTACTGAGTAGCCCAGAACTGGACACAGCACTCCAGATGTGGCCTCACCAAGGCCAAATAGAGGGGAAGGATCACCTCCCTTGGCCTGCTGGCCACACTCTTCGTGAATGGCCAAGGTTCTGATTCTTCTTCTTCCCTTTCTTCTTTCCTTGACTTTTAACAAACTTAATTCCTAAGTAGCTCCTTTCCCCCAGGTTACATGGAAACAGCTGAATAAATGCTCTGATTAAAAAAAAAAATAAAGTTGCAGTCATAACATTTCCACATTGGAAAAGTAATTTAGATCCTGGGCTTAGTATATCCAGAGAGCATAATGGCATGTGTATACATGAGAAGGCATTGTCATTATTAGCATCCTTGTCTTGCTTGTGTATGAACTTGTGATTTTGTTGCTCCTGCTGCTGCTATTGTTTTTGTGAAAAATAAAAATGGCAGAATAAATTTACACTGCTTTCGGGCTTGTGGGTCCTGATCCTTAAAGTATTAATTTATTCAGATTCTTTCTTCACCTAAAAATAGCTAATTTCCCTATATCATTTGCAAACAACCTTCATGGAAATAAGTGGAAAAAAACTAGAGAGGTTTCAGGAAGCTATTGCACTTGCAAATGTAAAATGAGGCACATGGCACATATTGCAGATGGGCAGCTTTCACTGCAATTTCACAGCATAAACTGTTATTTTCATTGTGTTTGTTGCAATTTATATTCTCATCAGCATTCTGTCAGTTAGAGATGTACTTATTTGCATGTATTGGATGAAAGAGAAGACAACAGGAACTGTCTAGCACTCGGAGCTGTGAAGATAAGCTAGTTCTTTGATCATTGCATGATTTGTCTAGAGCTGATACTGTGAGCAAAACCTTGCAGTGGTGTTTACCCACACAAAATGACTGTATTGCTACAGTTAGCATCTTAAAACAGTCATGAAGGCTGCTGCATACAACAGCAAGTCACAAATTCTAATCTGCCTTAGTATTAAGAATAAATGTATTATCATCCATGATGATTGTTTATTTTCACAAATAAATACTATTTTGTAAATAAAATACAGTGTTTAGCTGAATGAATAGCATAAAGAATTGCATTTCTGCCACTACAAAAAGCATTTGTTCTATTAAAAAAATCAGTTATCCTTGGTATGTAGCAGGGTTTCTAACTCATATAAGCTCAATCCAGCACCCTAATAAACTTCTGAAGTAGCTAAGCTAGAAATTTTTGTAAAATTAAGCTGGAAATATCAAGCACTTTAAGTGCTTTACTTTAACATCCCAAAATATTTCAAAAAATACTTAGAAGTTTGTAGGGAAGGAGAGTAGTAGATCATGAGGAAGATTCAAATAACTTCTAATTAAGCTCAAAGAAACACAGCTTTTCTTCTGCAATCTCTTCCCCATGCACAGCTCCAACAAATTCACTGAGTTGTATTTTGTAGAGGGTTCCGCCTTTGTGGTTTTGATTTACCTTCAGCACAAACACAAGTTTAGAATTTCTTGTGAAGCTTATTTACCCAGTATTGGCTTTTCTATCCTATATCATCCTTCAAATTCTTTGACATATGTAATGAACACACAGGAGGAAGGACAGAAGAAATGTGTTTTTTTAAAAAACACAGGTTTTTTAAAAAAATATATCTCCACATAACAAAAGTTTCAAAGAACTGGCCAGCAGAATCTCAAGGTCCCACTGGCAAATGTGGGGCGGCAAAGGAACACGTGAGCTGATGCCTGGTGAGTGGGAATGCATGCAGGATTCTCAGTGGTAGCAGGGCACTGGACCTGTGGCCAATCCACCCTTTATGCCTGTAATTGCCACACATTTCATTGCAGCTGTTCTGTAAAGGCTCAGGCTTGTATACACCAAAACAGCCTCACAGGGCTACGCAATATGGGGTAAATGCAATACTTCTGGATATCACATGGTGCTCACTGCTGATGGCAGCAGCCAACCAGTCTGAACACTCTTTAGTTCCCTTTTCCTCCAGCACTTCTTGCCTAATATCCTGGGGAGAGCAGTTACTGTTCACGATAATGAAACCCACAAGTGTATCTTGTGAGAAGCAAGAACAACTCTGCGAGAAGCAGAACTCCTCCTCAGCAAATAGACCAGGCTGTTAAGTTGATACATCCGTGGATTGTCGCGTTGAGGGAGCCAGTTTTTCTGCTTTTATCAAAATACTGGAGCGCTTTGGGTTATCCAGGTAAATGGTTGTATGTTTGTCTTAAAAATAAGTGTGGAAAGTTCCAGAAGAAATAGAATCAGTACAAGGTATTGAATATAGGTTAATTATCTGGAAGTCTAGTTGTAGATTTTACTTATTTTAGGAACTGAAAAGATGCTAAGCTGACAAAATGGACTTTTCTCTCTCAAAGTTTTGTGGCTAGTTCTCTGAAATTTTACTAAAAGTGGTCCTAATTTAAGTGGCCTTTGTATTTTGAATAATGGCAGAAATCACTCAAAGGCAATTATTTTTTAGTTATCCCCTTCGCATTATCTGTGGTTTGCTAAATTATGGGTAGGGTATTTTTTAATATACCATACTCTGGATTGAGATATCAGTGTATGTGTTTTGTCAGTAGCTGGTCATGGAAAGGATTTTCCTTTCCAGGTATTAGTCAAAATGGTACTCAACATCTTAAAATTGCACAATATTTCCTTTAAAATCATATGGGATCCTGAAATTCTCAAAATAAGGGTAGGAACTTTGCAGTGACAGGAATTCAAATTTTTCTTCCTTGAGACATGGAAAATTCACTTTAGTGGGATAACCAGACTAATAAGACATTCATAAGACAGTGACTGTATGCACTATATATAAATAGGGTTCAGACTGAAGAGAAATCTGTCTCATTTCTGGGCAGATCATGAGAAAATTTATGTTGATCTGAAAGAAATAATTGATAAAGGGTATTAGAAAGCATATGAGAAAAATAATTTTTAGAATAAAACTATTACATATAATGAAATTTTTTGTTTATATAAAACCATGTTGCAAAAATGCAGTCTTTTTTCAGAAATGGATATGAACTAGTCTGTTTATATCAGATACAAATTCTTGATGGAAAAATTGAAGCCACCAGGCTTCTGTTTTTAAACACTGAGTTGCCAGTGTTTGATAGTTCTTATTTTCACTTAAACAGGTACTAAAAAAATCCGTTAAGAGAGAGACTTTGTGGTGAGCCTATTAGGACATGGGATGAAGAGATGATCATGCCTCATTTGATACATTGACCTCGCGCACAGTCTTTGACAGAAGTGGTTTGGGAACAAGATGGGATGTAATCTGGCTGTTCTGGTCAAGCCCTATGCCCTTCCTCATCCTGGTCTCAAACTCCTCTGGAACTGTCCTTTTATTTTTCAGCAGTATGAGTAGCAGGTCTCATGACTAGATAGAAGGTGAGAAAAAGCGGCAAGAGAGAGATAAGAGAGGAGCAGTGGAATGCACAGTGGAAGAGATACAGAATACACTGTGACCAGGCTGGAACACTGCCTTATCTAATTTTGACAACCATATGTCCTCATATGTGTTCTGTTTTTGCCTTGCTGGTGTTAGAGGGATGTTTGAAATGATGCTGTCAGTGTAGCATAGGGGCTGTCAACCCGTCACTGGGGAATCCCTTAGATTTCTCTCTATCCTGTCCATCCTAGAGGTCTGCCTTTCATAAAAACCCCGGACAGAAGAATAGCCTGTCTCCTCAGTCTTTAGTATTATCTGATGAGGGCTCATTTCTGTTTCATACCAACCATTGTATTAGCAAGTCTTGTATGAGCAAACTGTGTCTCTTTGCCTTCTTTTCATGCTTCTGCTACACATATTCATAGGTGCAGAGCATTGCAACATCTCAGCTCCACTTTCCAAATGCTGCACTTACTCTTAGAGGGAGTCTTGAACTAGTGATTACAGCTAGACTCAAGGGGAAGAAAAGCAATTTGGAAATCTCTTCTGGAAACAACAAAGTTGCATAATGATAATTCTGAAGTGTCTGGAAAAGAAAGACAATAATCATTTATCACAAATTCAGAATGGCACTGCCATGTAAACAAAAAGCTAGACTGCCTCAAATCTATTAACTTCAGTAGAAGTTACATCAGACTTATATGAAGTTGCAAAATAATTTTCAGATCTGTATTTTTCTATAATTGTTTGTGTAATTTTCCTTGTCTTTTTTGTCCATTTTCTTATTCTCTATATCCTGTCCATAGGTTGGAGGTCAATTCCCTTCATGGTTATCAGCTTCTGTGGTTATTTCACTATCACAGAATTCATGAGTAAGCATAGTTTGCTTCTTAAAGAGATAGTTGTATAATCTTTATTTCATTACTCTCTAGCAAACTCATCAAGATCTGATTTTGAGTTTTTAAAGGGTATGTTTAGACCCCATCACCTGGGAATAGAAATGTAAAAGTTACAGTTGAGAAGAGAGAAGAGGGTTTTACCCTTTATGAATCAGATCTGCATGTATTTTGAATGAATTCTTTGTACAGTCAACATTACATATATTTCATTTGCCTAATTAATGATTGTATGCACACACATCTGCTATTCCATTCACTGATCCAGTGCTGCTGTTTGAAGAAAGAGTGGCCTCAAGGGGAAGTTGAAGTGAAGTAATCTTTTGGCTTCACCAAGACAGGAAAGTAAATAATAAAGTTATATTTATGCCAAGGCAAAGAAAAGTATTTTTTGTTCAGGCTGCCAGTTGAGACTGAAATATCTATACTAAACTCAGGAAGAATACAACTGAAATTTTTAATGTACTTTTGTGTTCTCATTCCAACGTACCTGTGTACAGTAAATGTGCAGCCATATAGTAAATTATGGAGAATTACGCTTGTTATCACTGAGGTGTAAATAAGATGTAGCTGTGGAACAATTCCATACAAGTGTAACTTAGTACCTGTGTGAGTCTCTGCCGAAGGCGGTGGGAGGCTGTGAAAGCTCCGTGTACAGATGTATCCATGGCATGGGAACTAAAACCTGGGTATTGCTCTAGATTTGAGCAAACACATCTGAATAGTGGAACTATCTTGTATCAAAGGAAATCTTACTGTGCTCCTTATGTGCTGCTTGCAGTTCAGATCAAAAGTTGAAAAGCCAAAATATTTTGCACTGAATTTCCAATAGAGGTCAAAGAGAAAGTTTGGAAAATAACCCAAATAGCTTTTGCATGAGACTCCTCTTTTGCACAGACACATTGCAATTTAGGGGTTAAGGGCAGGGGGAACTTAATCTCTCTTCAGAATCTTTTCAAGTTCCCATTTCATGATTTACAACCTACTGCATGTGATAATGGAATAGGTAACTGCTGTCACTTCTGGGAAAGGAAACGCAGAAACTGTGGAGATTACTTTGTGGGCAGGGCCACAAACAAAAGATTTTCTTTTCTTTCCAGTTTCTCCCTGTCTACCTGACCAGTCAGGCTCTGCATTAGAATCTGCATGGCTTCTAGTGTAACACAGTTTATGAAGGCAGAAACTGGTAATGTACATTAAAGAGAAGCAGAAAGATTTCACCAATTTTCTTACTCTGTTTTGATTCTTACTGTTACCTTTACCATTCACTATTCCTGTTAAGTAAATGAAAGAGGCTTTATTGTTGATTGTAAACTCTTCAACCTGTCCAGGAGCCTTTTTCTCTTGCTGAGCTTGTAAACATGCATGATCAGGGCAAGATTTGTTCACAGTGTTGGGAAGAAATTTATTTTTAAAAATTCATTGACACTCCTAACACACTAGTAATGAATGGTTCAGTGCATTTGAAAGCATGTATGAATGTAATTCATGTAATTCGTGTAATCTTGCTATTGCAAATGTAGAAAACCTCTCAGAAACCGTATATCATAATAATAAAATTTTCTTCAGAGTACCATATTCCCAGCTTCCTAAAGGTCTACATGCTGAATGGCTCTTGCTCTTAAAAAGTATTGTTATTTGCACAGTACATTTTCTTATATTTCAAATAGAAGAGGTAGCAAAGAAAACAATTTCTTGCTATGACTTTCAAAAGAAATGAATTGCTGAGTTGGCCAAGCAGCTCATCAAATCCTAACTTAGAAGTTCTGAAGACTTCAGACGTGAGCTGTATTTACAGTATCTCTGGTGGTCTAGTTTTCATTACAGACCTTAAATAAAAAATCATGAATTAGTACAAAGTCAAAAGATATCAGAGGCAAAAGGCTTTGTTATTCGCTCTGTCATTGCACTTGGCTTAACTGTCTAAGTGGGTAGAATCAGTGCCTTGTGAGGATTGTGGGGCAAATCTTGAGTGATTAGTGATACATATACGTACCCCTGCAATGTAATTGTGTGTGTGTGTGTGTATGTGAGTGCCTATGCCTCAAACAGTAGTAGATGGCTTAACCCTGATAATCTCCATGGTAAATGTGTACTTCCTCCATCCTCTATATGTGCAAAAATACCCAACAATGTGTCTCTGGGTATAAATTTCATTATGTCTGTCTTGTTTTGGCTGCATTTGATGTAAGCAATTTGTATCTAAACACAACCAGTTTAGAAAGATTGAATTTCTTGTCAATACCAAAAGACTAGGATAGTTACCTTTAAGTTGCAGAAGTCTCAGGTGTATAACTACTCCAACATAACGGGCTATTTATGTAATGAGATACAATCAAACAGAAGGCAAAAGGAGCAAAAGCCCAATTAAGAAGCTCTTGTTATTGCAGTAAAAAAAAAAAAATCTCTGAACACTCACTGAACCATAGTAAGTGAAGACACAGTTCATTCTTAAACCTCTAATTATTTTTTCAAACATCAGTTTGTTATGCTTTGTATCAACAGTCCTTTGTCTACAAACAGATGATTCAGAACCCTACCTAGTTATAACATTCCTGCTTTATACCATAAGTTTTACATTTTAACTCACACGGAAATCCAGGTCCTACTTAGATGGAATTGGATGTATCAAAATATCTGTCACAGCTGCATCGCTGCTGCCACTGTCAGCTGGGAGAGGACTCCTTCTTCCAGAGGGCTCCTGGAACCCACAGGTGGCTCCTGCCCAGTGCAGTGGGACCAGCTTACTGCTTTTTGCTCCCATCCTGCACTGTGATGTGTTCTATTTTTCCTGAATTCAAATGTATTGAGCTTTTGGGTTCAGTTCATATTAAAGACTGGTTCTGAAAGTTATTGAATTAGGTCAATCAATTAAAACATCTGTTTTTGAATGAAGCTGGGTTTTATTCTCTTGGAATTGCTCAGCTGCTTTTTTTACAAGAAGTTTAGTAACTTTGACAATATCTGGGGGTATTGATTGTCATTTCTTTCCATTTTACTTCACATATTTTCACTTGTTATCCACACATGCACAGTTTTATTCAGATACAAAATGGAGAAGAGAAACAAGTATAAAGTGAGGGTGGGGGAGCAGCAAGTAAGAAAATTGCTGAGAAAGGAAAGAAAAACTGACACACACATACACCAATCAGAAGAATTTGTTTTCACAAAGGAACTCACAGTTCTCCAAAGAGTTGGCAGGAATAACCTGAATCTGGTACATTCCCTCAGGTTCCAGTACAATCTATGCTTCTCATCACAGGACAGTCAAATTTTTAGGGATGTTGATTTTAAAGTCATATGTATTTTTCTTACATTTATTACGTGTTCAATTCACAATTCCAGAAGTAAACAGAAATTATAATATGCCCAAAAGGACCTGCAGTACCTGAAAGGCAGCACCTGAATTAAAATTTTAAAATATTGTATAAATGCTACAAGGATACAACAAAACGTTCAGCTTCTCTGAACCCTACAGGAAGATGAGCTATAACATCTCCTCAGCCAATCAGCAGTACTAAAGCCTCAGACCAGGAAACTCTTTAAAGTACAGTATTTGTGAAAATTGCAACAGGACTTGCCCATTGCTGCCCTTTATTTTTCTCTTCTTTATGTTTATAGAGTTGCAAGCCACGTGTGAAGTTACTCATGGAGAAATTTGAGAGATGTAACAGAGACACAGAGGATACTTCAAACAGTCGACCCATCAAAATCCCAAGACAAGATGTCCCTCCAGGATTACAGACAAGGAAAGCAGCATTTGAGAAATTTGCAAGTAAAGGATCTGCTTCATGTTCTCCAGGACCAAGTACCCTTCACAAACCTGTTCATCCTAAGCCTCCTCTGGGACTCAAGCCTTCAAGTGATGACAAAACAGAGAAAGGTCCAAACCCACCACATTTGAACCCAGTGGTGCAAAGGTTTGGTGTTCAGCTTCAGCACACTAACAGAGGAAATGATGAAAAAACTGGATGCACTAAATTCTCTGTCAAAACCAGTGACCCATCAAAAGAAGATCCAAAATCTTTGAACCCAAAACCTGCACGGAACAAGTTCCTTGCTACTCCTGATAAAGAAAAAAATCCTCTGGGACCAAAACCGAATTTAAATTTTCCATCACAGGAGAATGAGGCAAAACCTGAATTTTCAAAAGTAGCTGCAGTTAAGGAAAAATTAAGGTCTGCAACGCAAGAAAATGAGCCCAAGCCTCCTGTTTCTAAACCACCTCTTGCACAGAAACCTTCTCTAAACAATGAGGTATCTCAGAATGAAGATGCTTCTAATAAAAGTGGTTTTCTGCAAAGACTATCAGGACCTAGAACAAATATACACGCACTCCAAGAAGCAAAGGAAATGGGTGAAAATAGTAACTCTGCCGCAGAAGCTGCAGGCAGCCATTTTCCTAAAATAACTCTGAAGCCTACTGGTAACAGGTCCAGCATATCAAAAGGAACCCCCAAAACGGTGGCAGAAAATACTGAAGAAAAGGGAATGAGTGCTGCCAAGAACATCTTCCTCAACAAAATCACCCAGGAAGAGTCAGGTTCTTCTCATAAATTCCATAAGATGAATACAGCACTTGTTGCAGGAAGACCATCAGGTGAACCACAAGAGAAAGAGGATGGGGACAGGAGTTCTAGAATGCCCAAGCGGAAAATCTTGCCCTCAGTGTTCAAGCTGGGCCAGCCTCCACAGAAGCCCAGCAGACCCCCCATTGTGCACCTGGGAAAATTCCGGAACAGCCGCCAAGCAAAGAGTAAGTCCACTCTGTTCTTGATTCTTTGGGTATTACCTTTTTGATGCATTTAGAACCAGGTTGATTTCAGATGGAATCTCCTGTTCAGAAATAACATGACACTTGTGCATCAGAAAACCACTTAAAGCTTTAATTTAGGCTTCTGTCTCTTCTGTACAGGACAGAAATTAAAATTATATTCTCTATCCCTCAGTGATAAACTGCAGGATGAATGTTTACTGTATTGGGTTCATCTGTTTCTCAAAACTACTCAGATGCAGCTATAACTTGTGTCAGAGTATTTTCTTAACAGACATTTAAGTCTTGATTTAATTAAATAGATCAAACTTAGATTCTTCAACTTTCAGTGTAGTTAGTGAGAAAGGGGTATGCCCAGTAGTGTGATTCAGATTAGAGTAGCAGACAATGGATGCTCTAACTCCACGCTGTGCATGTGTGGTACATCAGGTACATTAATGTGATTTAGTTGATACATAATTTGTCCTTGTACCTTATGTGTCTAAAATATAGCATGGCTTGTGTTTCAGCAGTTCTGAATGCACATAAGGCTGGTCTTCCTGAGGTAGAAGAGGTTCAGAGGGGCTACGGCAGGATGAAAAAGCTCAGAGCTGATTTCTCTCAAGACAAAAAGCCTCACTAAAAACACAGAGTCTGCATGCAACTATGTGTTGTGTTACTATCAATTCCACTCAGAGCTTAGGATTGTATCAGTAATAAAAAATGTACTTTCTTGTCAGCTGCCATATTCTGGTTTTCCTCTGTTAGCCTATAGTTAAGGAAATGTTCTCACAAACCCAAGATCAGGCCAAGATCCTCAAATGATGCAAATTTTGTATCTCTTTAAAACAAATATGCCCATATATAACCTCAATATAGAAAGACAGCATTTTCAGTCAACTACACCAGTAAATATATATAATTTTGGTTATATAAGATGAGTAAGAGCTTTGCTAGTTAAAACATTGAGAAGTCCTGACAAAGGCTGGAAATACAGCAAATGACAATTTTTTAAAAATACGTTTTTTAATTTACTTCAAGTAATTAATGGAAGTATTTTTATTTGTTTTTCTGCTCGTTGTTTATTCAGACTTTTTTCTGGTACCCATTCAATTACAGACATAAAGCATTTTTTTTCATTGTCTTTTTAAAACTGAGCATAAGAAATATTGATCCTGTTCTTTTTAAATTAACATTGTGAGCAGGGCTGTAAGAATAATACCAGAATTTTTGTAAGAAGGAGGGTGTCCAGTTGTCACTAACTAGGGGTAAGAGCAGCCAGCACCCTGACAGTCATGGGAACATGAGCTAAAGATGGAGCTGCCCAGCATGATGGCACAGGTGGTTTTCCAACTATTTTGCAAAACTCACACACAACTAAGTAGAAATGAATGATCAGACATGGTCTTCTCTATCTCACAGTCATAGGGGCAGGTCAAGACTGAAAGATTTAGAAACTACATCCATGAGAAGCTGTTTGTAGTGTCCTTGAACTTCAGCCTTCCCCCACAGAGCTGGCATGTAGACCTTGATATTATGTTTGGCTTTAATAATGCAGCCCATTTCTTTGTGGCCAGAAGTCTATACAGAACAGTTCTGGTGGACAGACAAGCTGTTCTAGAGTGAGTCCTGAATCAACTCCTTTTCAGCTCAACACTTATTCATTGTTGATGGGTTTCTTGGAACATAAATAACAAAATCCACCTGCTTTGGAAGGGCAGTTAAACGGAACTGTATTTTTTTTCTTAACTGCCATTTCAAGAATCAAAGTCATGTCAGGAAGACACCACCCTCACAGCACAGATTCTTCCTGCTCATCACTGTGTCTTGGTGAATAGAAGCTTTCAATAGTTACTTAATTTGCTGCTGTGATTCAGGTGCTGAAAATAAAGAAGAATAAGAAATTTAAATAATTTTTCCATGGAACAAAGCTTTTTGAGATCTAACCTTTGGAGCTTTTGGTCTGTAACAGGGAAAAAGCTAGGCTTTGCGTTGTCCTTTGAGAAGAGAAAACCTCCACACATAGTGGTTTTTACACTTGTGTTAGGGGCATGTGCCTTATATCACCTAATTTAAAACAGGAGTTTGAATTCTGCTTTCTCAGAAGTATCAATTCACCCCTTTTTCTTTGGTTGTTATCCTTTCCCATGAAACCTGTTTTACTGGTTTTTGAAAATAAGTATTCACTGGGCATGAAATTATGTTAAATGTTAGAGGCTGAAGGACTTAGCTCTGACACAGCAGTCTTAGTTATGTGTGGGAAAAGGATTTAAATCATCTACCATGCCTGAATGAATACTAACGGATGTTAGTTTGGTGTTGGTCTTGCTGTGGGTCAGAAATTTTCATCTAGTCCTGAAAAACTTTTCGTGATAAAACTTCTGTAGATACAAAGGTCTCTTTCAGGAAAGTCTGACTATTGAAGTGCTACTATTTTCCAGTGAAGGCAGGCTTTAAGAAATTCCTGTCTGGGCCTGCAAATACATGGCAGAATAGTAAATTCCTGTGTTATGTCCCATTACACCAATTTTCCCTGACAGATCGTATTTACCTCAGTTAAGAATCAATGAGATGCGTGTGCTTTCTCTGTTCAGAAAATAATACCAACTATATTGTTTTATAATAAACACCCAAGAAAAAGAGAAAAAAAGAAGAGAAGCAAAGTCATTTTGCTGACAGCTTTCCGTGTGAGGCCACAACCGTAGTGCTGCTTCCTGAGGAGAATTGCACTGAGCACAGTGGGATCATACAGGCGCAGGTGGCCACACACACAAAGTCAGCCAGAGGCTGAACCGCCAGTGCTCTGCACATCTCTGCACAACTCTTGAACAATCAACACCTGGGCTTTAGTTTTTCAATTAATAAAAAGTGGGCACATGCTGTCAGTCTGCTTCAGTCAGGGAGAAAATTCTTCAGAATTTTTAAGAGCATCCGCAACAAAGAATATTAAGGCTATGGAGGAAACCCTAGCACTCTGGACTTTTTGAAGCATTACCTTCAAAGGTCAAGGATTTGTCACATAATTCTGCTAAAACACGTGGACAAAACTGTAAATTAAACTGCCAGTATGGCTTACAACATTGAAAAATATAAATTACTGCAATTTAAAAAGTAATTCAACCATCCTGAGAGAAATATGAATGAGACAGTTATTTATCTGTCTTAGTTAGTTATCTAGTTAGTTATCTGCCTAAGAAAACAGATAAACCAACACTGAGTGTTTCCTTGCAGGTGATTGCTCCGAGTACAGCTTGCTGCTGTTGTGTATAAGGAAGCAAAAGCACACAAAACCCATTGTAAATTAATATTTAAACTCATTATGCTTAATTATTTACTTAGCCACAACAGTCCACAATATTTTCCAAATGTCTTGGAGTATATTTTTATTTTTAAAGGAATAAATTGTATCCATGTAACATCAGAAGACAGCTCTCCATTGTGAATTGTCAAAGCTTCTGCAACTGGCAGAAGATCTTCATCTAAATACCTCCATTTCTTTTGTTATGGCTTACGTGCCACACTTGTTCCCGTCAAGATTATCTGATTCTAGTAACTTCACAGTAAGATGTGGGTTGTTTGTATCACAGGATGGAGGCACAGAAATCTATTTTTCTCATGTATACACTTGTTATAGTCTACACATGAATTCTAGAATTGTTCCTGCAGCTGACTGCTCTAAGTCCCAATGAGTTAGCTATAACCACTCCTGAGTGGAGGCTTCAGAATCTAAGGTGCAGAATTTAGGACTCAGAAGAGAAACCATGTGAGTACACCTGTTAATTCTGGTAAGAGGTTTGACACGTAGTTTGAATGGCTGTGAGGCCCCTTCTGTTTTGAATCAAAGCCTGTGCACAACATATTCACTCAATAGGTCTGGACCTCTGCAAAGAACAGAATGAAGCATATGACCTGTTATGCTCTACTTGAAACCATTGCCCACCTTCCAACACGGTCAGTGCTGGAAGGATGGATTCAACACAGTGCCTTAAGGATTACACTACATACAAGAGCAGCCTTTGTGAAGGAGGGCTAAGAATGGTAGTTGGAAAGGAAAATTCATACGGGTGAATAAAAAGGATACCCATGAGTTTGACATGGAAGGTGACAGAAAAGAAGCTGGTAGAGAAAATATGGTAAAACTGATGGAACTGAGTAATTCTTTCTGCTTAGTAATATTTCCTTAATTTAATTTCTGAAATCTTGTTATTTTGTACACCTATTTTAATTCAAAAGAAGAAATACCTCTTTATGCACCTTCATCATATGGTTGCATTATATGGGTCCCAGTACAAAAGCATCTCTGCTGTACCAAAACTTTAAGTGTTCTGAAACCTGTCCAGATTCCAGAAAATAATGTGAACACAGAGCATACCAATAAATTTAATTTAGAGATTGATAAAAGTGATGAGAACTGGCTGAAAGTTTCCCATTCTGTAAGTTGACACATATTTTGCTTAAAGCCTACTTTACAGCTATTTTCAGCAAGAGAGTGTATCCAGCATATCACATTACTTTATAGACAGCTTTAGGTCAAGTTGGGAAATATCCTCTTTTCCCTGATACACAGAAGTACTTTGGTGATGGAGTTCTGGACACGTTGCTGGTAACATTACTGGAGAATGCATCTTAAACCCAAAAGGTGTCTAGATCCAAAAAAAATGCTCTGTAGTCTGTTTACTTTGAATTACAGGAATGATTAGCATATAGTTTGATATGTACTGAAATTTCTCTCTGAGCTGAAAGTTCTAATTTTTCTGGACTCTTTAAATATTTCCTAGCAGCTCACAGAGGTAAAACCTATGCAGCATGCATAATGTTTGAATTTGAAACAATCTGTGCCCTACTGGTGCAAGTATTTTCATATTTTTATTTTCTAGACCTATTTTGGCTCACAGGAAGAAATGTTCTTAATGAATCATCATCATTTGGTAGCATTACATGGGTAATAACACAGCACAAATTAATATATTTCATTATAGAAAATATATTTTAAAAAATCATAATTCATTATGATTTATCTATAGAAAACTTTCAGTCATTCTTGAAAGTTTTGATCTTGAATGCTACAATAAATATTCAGTATTAATAGACACAAAAAAACTCCAAGCCTTTCATAGCAAGGCTGTTAGGAAGATTTTGAAATTCTATCTAACAATTTTTTTTTATCCTAAAAGGTTAATTTTAATAAAGAACATTCCTGAGGTCATTGGTTTCCTCTTGAAATTGAACCCTCCTAGGATATGTGCATTTGGAACAATGATGTTCCTTGTTTGCAAACTCTGAAGAGAAAATCTGCAAACTTCCTCTATCCAAATGCAAGACTTTGTTGCATGGGAATTTTTTATGAAAGTGATTTTTTTATACCATGCTATGTATGATTTAATTATTTTTCACATTGAAAAATAGTTATTATAAATTATAAAACCCTTCATCATTTTTTTAGTTTGGGAAAGAGTCATATTTTAAGAAAGCTTTTCCAATACATTTTCTTTTGCTTGCCTTTGCATCATTGTACATGTTTTCTTTTGCCTTCTCTTTCAAATATAAATGAATTACAAAAGATTAGTTTAAAATTATTGCTAGCATACATGTTCTCCATCTCTGAATGCTTTCAATTTTTATTCTTTTTTCTTGCATATGAAATGATACCATGCAACATAAAATTAAGTAACTCAGGTTTATAAATATTTTTTATCAGAACCAGAAGTAGTCATTAAGGCTTTTTATCAGACAAATGAAAAGTTTCAACTGCAGTTCAATAGGGAATTAATTTTATGTTCCTCTTCAGATAAGGATAGGTTTCTGTCCGTGATAACACATCTGCAGTTGGAAATCACTTTCCTTACACCAGCCACCACTGCCCAGGTGAAGAATTAGGAATATCTAATCTCATATTTAGCCACCGCAAGGCTCAGTCCTGCAAACTTTTACATGCTGAAATACTTTGTGCAAAACTGTGAGGTTTCTTTTGGGAGTAAAACTATGTGCATGCTTAATATTTTTCAGACATCAACCTTAAATGAAGATTTAGGTGGTCACTTTAATGTGCTGTATATTCTTCATCAGTTTGTCTCTACATACACAGAATAGGAAAAAACCCCTACCAGGTATGGGGTCTAGGAATTAATATGTCAACTCTATGATATTTTTGAGAATATAAGGGATAGAATAGGTGTTAAATGTTATGTGAAACACCCTTAAGGTAGTCTGTGCTTCTGTTGTGGAAGGGTTTTCCAATTGAGACCAAAGACAAGTTTTGCTTAAAAAAGGACAGATTCTCCAGCTGCTTTGGTCATCATTTTCATGATGTATGACTAACCATCAGCAAAGTTATCTGAAAAAGGATGGACACTTAGGTCTTCATTTCCCCCTTTTCCCCTTGTCTGAAATTCCACCCTTTTGGGACATAATTTTGTTTGCACACAGGAGAAAAGAAGTTTAACCATCTGACTTGGAGGAGAATCAGAGAGATGAGGAAAATAAAAGAAAAGAACAGAAAATTCGTAAAATATTGTACCTAGGCGTTTTTAAAAGTAAGGTCTGGACTCAAGGAGAGCAACAACCAGAAACTTTCTGTGCTCTTTGTTTTCAAGGTGTGAGCAGTGTCGCAACTGAACTTTGTTGCCACAGTATGTGTAACAGCATAATCAAAAGCACTGAGCTTCAGCTCTTTTGTAAATTTACCTGCTCACTCTGACCAGCTCCAAAGCAGCATAATAGTGAAACTTGAAACCATGGTTTGTATCGAAACGAAAATATGGTTAGGGAAGCAGAGCAGAGCACAGCTCTCTGCATATTACAAATGAAGTAGGAAGTGGCTGATCAGCTGCTGCAGATGTTGTTGCAGGTTCTCAGTAAACCCTCTGAAAAACCCAGAAAGCTTCCCAGGTCTTGCATGTAGAAATGGTGAAGTGCTTTGCAGTGAAACTGAAAAGCAAGTTGTGTTTGCAGAGTAGCTCAGAGGCATTTTGCTTTATAAAAGGATTCTTTTAAAATGCAAGACTTTCTGATGTGTAACTGCTTCAAAAATCCTGAAGTCATTTTATAATGAAAACAAAAAAAATTCACCAAGAATTTTAAAATTACAAGCATTTTTTTCTGCAGAATATACAAAGTTTCCTTGTGTACTTGCTCGTTGTCAGGTTTTCTTAATATTATTAATTAATTATATTCTTAATATTATATTATTAATATACTAAAAGCAGGAGTTGACGCCACACCAGGAGCTCACTGCATCAGGAGTCAAAGGGAATAAGGTCTCACCAAATGCCATACTCTAGGCAAAGGAAAGGAGTGTAGTCTTCTTTTTAGGATGCAAAGTCAAGAATCAGCTTTTCCCTTGCATATGCAAGAGACTGCATTGTTATGGAAGGGATTTTTTTACATATGTATATGTATTTATGCTCTGTATTTATGGTGAAGCATGTATGATGAGAGCAAACTCAAAATAGAATGTGCACAGGGCTATACATTGGTGTTCAGTTCCAGTTTTATTTAGGATGCAATCTTGGACCAGAAATTCCTGGATTGAGGCAATGGATAGGCTGGATGCTACAGCCTGATACCTTAAACATCATCAACAGTTCAGGCTTTGTGGTTAAGTCTGGACTGTTAGGAGACTGGAGGCCAGGCTAATGCATTTGCAAGAGAGTGTCTTATTGATAGGATCAACACAGCTGCTCAGAGCTAACTGGGATTTCTAAAGTGCTGCTGGCTTTGAAAGCAGGTATACATTGCTGCTGCAGTCCAGCCAAGGATGAGAAAAATATGGATAGCTGAAGACAGACCACTCCCTGCTATAATGAAATATTTACCTGCGTCAAGGGAGATTATCAAAATTATTATTTTCCATTGTTGCCAATTAAAAGCTTTGTGCCAACTAAACATATTCTATTGCAATACTGATTGTATTGAACAGACAGGTTTGTGTCTTCAGCTGATGGATATAGAACTGCGGGTGTGAGTGCTAAACAATATGTGGGTTTTTTTTCCCTTCAACAGCTTCTGTTCTGCTCGGGTTGATAACTGGATATTCACCTTCCTCTGTGTGCCAATCTCTCACCCAAACACTGATATACTCCGGTATTTAGGGAGGTGATAAATAGAGACATGTCATTTAAGCTTTATTAGTACTGGAGCCAAATTCACGAATGCACACAAGTTCAATTGCTTCTACAATTTTGAAAAACAGAGAATCATCTGTGACCAAAGGACTGGTTCCCAAAAGATTCCCATCCCACCAAGTTGTTCCAGGTGTACTCCACTATGGACTTCAGGCAGTGCTTCGACTTCCCTTTATTTTGCTACATATTTATGGTATTGGCATCTCAGGACAGAGTAATAAAGTATCTCAGGATAGCACTGAAGGTTTCAGTAGGGTAAGAATGGCTTTTTTTCATTCTGCCCTGAATGCTTTTGCCCACACAGAATTCACAAGTTCCAAAAGAGCTAGACTTCCAATTTCTCTTCGAGTTCACATGAGAGAGACATAGAAAGTATACTCTTATATGAAGGTTGATTTCGTCTGCTTTTGAACACAGAATATCTGGACATGAAGGGAAGATGAGATCTTTCTCTAGATATCATACTGGCTACCAACGATGCATCAGTGTTTCCCTTTCACAAGCCAAGAATGACAAGGGTCAAAGTCACAAGTATTGCATCAAGACAACTTCAGTGTCCTTCGCTTCCCGATAAACAAACATTCTCAAGAATGTAAGTGACCTTTTGGCCACTGCCCATATGGAAGTTGTTTGAGAAGGTTCTCCAAGAACACAAGATACATTTTTGAAGTGTTCTGTGCATAGTTGTACTGCAAGTGCTGAAGATCTGGGCATGATTAAAGAAGTTTAATGCCACAAGCAGCAGAAAAATGGGATATTTGGGACTTTCTGTGGACAGTTTTTATGGCAAGTTTCTCTATACACCTGCAGTCCCTTTTCATATGTTCTTTTGTTTCTTTTTGAAGAGCTTCAGTTTCTGCCTCTGTTTATTCAGTGCAGCACAACATGGGAAAAAGCTGAGAGTCCAAAGAAAAGAGAAGAGGCTGTTTGGAAACCGAGGTGTTGGCTGTCAAGGCTGCCACATGGTGACCACCCTTAACACAGTTTACTGTGATGAGAGTGTTTCGGGTGTATGTGATGGGATGTAGTCTTATTTCAATTTCTTGATCTGCAGCTGATGGCTGTTCCAGTACCTCCACAGAGCTTTTCCATGTTTTTATAGTACCAAGTATCTCAGATTAAAAAAAAAAAA
>VZTF01005904.1:158078-188552 GCA_013397755.1 Cnemophilus loriae
GAAGGTAGCCTCACTCAATCAGTTCTGTAGAGTTTCTAAAACATGGGTGTTCCAGCCAAGCACTCGGCAGCAAACAGCAGAGCTATAGACATAGTCCTGATTCCATCCCAAGTGCCCAGACCTCAGTACCTTCCAGTACACGAGGCACAGCAGGCAGTGTACCCTGGTGTGAAGAAATGAGTGCAGAAGACTGACTCATTTGTGTAGACTGCTGGAATAGGTAGCAATCAGGTTTAAAAACACAGTCCAGTGGCAGCTCAGGCTTCAGTTCATTCTGCATCAGCCAGTGGTGGCCTGGGTAAATATTTAACAGCTTCATCCGGTACAGCTCCTAGACTCCTGCCAGCTCCCAGCCATGCTCAACAAAATTAGCTCAGAGACATTTGGACACACACATGTGGAGCCGGATAACCTTTTCTGGTATGCTGTCCTCATGAGGACAGACAATTTAACTTATAGATGTAATAAAGGGCTGCTTACTCTATCTGTTGTGGCTGCATTATGGTTTAGAATCTGTAGCTTTGATTTCATTTGGAGAAGTCTTCTTTAATTGCCTGCAGTTTTTTGTTAGCCTTGGGTAAGGTAGCCCTAAGGAAGATTTGTTTCACACATTCTGTCCTGGCAATGCACTTTCAGATCTTCAAGGGGAAAAGACAAGAAGCGGGACAAAGAAGATAAGAGAAGAATGGACCAAGAGAAAAAAGAACAAAAGGAAAAAGAAAAGAAAGAGCAAGAATTGAGGAAAAAGTTCAAAGTAAGCTTTTTGTTTTGTAATGCGGACAAAGGTATGCAAGAAGCATTATTTAGCATTGTCAAGTTCATCTGGCTACAAAACTATTCATTATGGTAGGTAGATCAAACACCTGCATAAATTCTGATTAAGGGTTTAAGATACCTTTTTTTGTCTGGCATATGCTTGAATGCAAGCTCTGCACTGATGGCAAAGACTGTGTGCTTAGACAGTTTTCATTAAATTACCTTCTCACCTTTTTTCAGTGTAAGAAAGCCTTAAAATCATCTGATTTAATTTTTCTGTTTTTAATAATTTATATCATTAGAATAGCATCAAAAGTCTTTAATAAAAGTGGGAATTGAATCCCATACACATAGTGTTATTTGCTTCGCTGTAGTCAGATACAAAAGTATTTAGCCCTTTAAGGATTTCAGAACTGTATTGCAACACATTGCCCTTGCCTTGGTAGAAAGGGACTTACAGGCAATTCCAGGATAAATGAGGAGGAGGGAAATAAGACATGTTTAGGAAAGCTACAGTCATTGTCTGGGGCTAAATAATAAGACAGTTCTTTCTGTTTTAAATCATTTTTATACAGCTGGTGGTCAGCATGTTCCCACAGTTTACAAGTCTGCCAGTCAGTTTTTCTTAACTAATGCCCATTCACAATTCCCCATTCTGCCACTTTCAGTGTCACTGTACGCAGTGGATGGCTTTGTTTTTCTTCCTATTATGCTCTATTCACATAAAGCCATAGTGATTCACGACATGGCTTTGGTCTGCTGTGGAGAGACTGAAGCAAATATTAAAGGTACACATAGTTAATAATAGTGAGTTAGCTGGTGTTCATTAGGCCCCAAGACTATTTTTCAGACCACTCCTGAGAAGTGTAAGCATTAGTGCACAGAAAGCTTTTAGCTTACAGACTGTTCTCCTGCAGCCATTAAGGCATTTTATTAATTCTTAAACAAATATATTTTAGTGCACGTTTTCTTTCCCATTTATTGGCCACCTATACAAGATAGATATTCCTGAGGTAGTCTATAATTGGCAAGAGCAATATGCCTCTGAAATACATATCTTAAAGTCTCAAATGCTAAAATCCAAAATGGCTTCCTCGTAATATAATGTAAAGATCTCACGAAGTGAATCAGCGAACAGTGAACATCAGTAAACAGCGTGATCATCTCTTGTGAGTACTTGCAAGATCATTTATATGTAAACACAAAGCATTATGTGGCAGACTCATTAACTTTAATGTCAATGAATATTTACTCATGTGACTTGTGTCAGGAACAGTGTGGCCAGCAGGACCAGGGATTGTCTAATTGTCCCCCTGTACTTGGCACTGGTGAGGCCACACCTCGAATTCCTTGTCCAGTTTTGGGCACCTCACTCCAAGAAAGACATTGAGGTGCTGGAGTGAGTCCAGAGTAGGGCAACAGAGATGGGAAAGGGTCTGGAGCACAAGTCCTGTGAGGAGCAGCTGAGCGGGCTGGAGGTGTTTAGCCTGGAGAAAAGGTGGTTCAAGGGGGACCTTATCACTCTCTACAACTCCCTGACAGGGAGCTGTAGCCAGGTGAGCATCAGTCTCTTCTCCCAGGTAACAAGGGATAGGACAAGAGAAAATGGCCTCAAGTTGTTACAGGGGATGTTTAGTTCGGATATTAGGAAAAATTTCTTCATGGAAAAAGTTGTCAAGCATTGGAAGAGGTGCCCAGTGAAGTGGTGGAGTCACTATCCCTGGAGGTATTGAAAACATGTAGGTGTCGTGCTTAGGGACATAGTTTAGTGGTGAACTTGGCAGTGTTAGATTAATGGTTGAGCTCAGTGATCTTAGAGGTCTTTTCCAACCTAAAATATTCTATGATTCTATGAGTAGTTCTGCTGGAAATAAATGGAGGCACCAGTTGGAATTAAATATATCTGTTCTGTGAACTCATGAAAGGTGTCATAGGTTGATTTGTTGATTTTAATCTTTGTATTTCTTTGATTTTGCCAGTCAGTTCTTCAATCGCTCCATTGCCATGCCATTTCCCTCTCCTTTAATCTCTGATTTTTAAATTAAACTGTATAGCTGGGGCAGGAGGAAGCCTTTCTGTTTATATTGCCCACACTGTTTTAGATATTAATGAAACAAATAACCATCATTATCATTATTTTTACTTTTTTTCTGAATATCTGGGAAAGAACTCCATTTTTTCACATCAGTGATGTCTTCTGTTTCTTCTTCACTTCAGTTAACAGGACCCATCGAAGTCCTTCATCAGGCACGAGCTTGCGTTGACCACAAGGGAGGGAAGAATGAACTGACGGTCAGACAGGGGGATAAGGTTGAAATTATTCGTCTCACAGACAACCCAGAAGGAAAGTGGCTGGGCAGGATAAAAGGATGCTGTGAGTTCTGTTTCTTCACTGTGCTCCTGAATGTTGTCACTGCATGACAGCAAATGTGAGCATTACACCAAGGACTAGCCCTACCAAGGCTGAGTCACTGGCCACCAAAGTAAATAATTACCACAACTCACCCTTCCATCCTCAGCTGGCATACGAGGCTTAGTTCATAGCAGGGAGTTATTGCACAACATAATGTAACATCTATACGCACTGGAATAAGTTAGGCACAATATGCTGGGACCTTCACTGGCATGCTGAGGGTTAATTCCCAGCAGCCAGCAGCCTTCAAATAGCATCAAAACTCAGCTCCCTGCAAGTAACAAGTATCACATTTTTTCATGTCTTTGCATTAAACAGAACATGGGTGTTCTTAAAATAGAATTAGAGATTATAGGGGCCTGTTTTAAGTGTTTTTCTTGTTCCTATTCCTATGGAAAGTTTCTAACTGACTCCTATATTTTATTTTCTCTGAAATCCAAGATGTTTCTCCTATTGTATAAATACCATTGGTGGATCTTTGAGTACAAATGGGTTGATGATCTAGCTCCTGGGTTATAAAAGGATGATCCATAAAATCAATCAAAATTATTAAATGCACTTGCTTGATATTTAGGGGGACTAAAATGACAAAAAAATTAGTAAGAGAGTTCACACATGTAGAACAGAGTTCTACAAAACTGTAGATTATACCAGCTGCGCAGTTTGTAGTGATAGATACAGACAGATAGTAAGGAACTCAGTATGTCTCATACAAAGAGAATCTGAGAGAGATGGGACTGTTCAGCCTGCTGAAAGGAAGACTAAGGAGTATCTTGTAATTGTTCATAAATATCTGGTGGGAGGATGTAAAGAAGATGAAGGCAGGCTCTTTCCAGTGCTGCCCAGTGACAGTGCAAGAGGCAACAGGCACATTCTGAAACACATGGGATTCTGTTTGAACAGCAGAAAATACTTTTTCTGCTGTGAGGGTGACCAAGCAAAGGAAAAGGTTGCTCAAAGAGGTGGTAGAGTCTCCATCCGTGGACATCTTCAAAACCTGACAGGACATGGTCCCAGCCAACTTGCTCTAATGGAAGATCATGTTTGGTTAGAGGGATTAGCCAGGATGATCTCAAGAGGCAAGTTCCAGTAAGAGCTTTTCCATGATACCTTGAAGTTGTGAAAATAAGTCAATTACATGGATCGTTTTGTGCATAGAAAACCAAACCTTGGTGAGGGTTGGGCGAAGGGTATTTTCCAGTGCATATGCAGTCCATTAATTAATTTCCTTTTCATGAATTAATTCTTGCCTCAGCAAAACTTGAAGCTGTACAAGGCTTCTCATTGAAAAGTGTCAACAGTACAGACCAAGTTGTTACACCAATGCTTCAGCCTTCCTTATTCACAGGCCAGTAATAGTCTGTGAAGAAGACCAAACAAAAGAGGAAAATCAGTTTTTATCATTTAAGTAAAAGAAAAGATGAATGTCTTACATTTGAGAGGAAACACACTAAAAAGTGCATTCACTCAGATGCAGGAGAGCTGTGAATTTTCCATTTTCAAATAAATGCATGAGCATTTTTCACCTTGGAGAAGTCCATTTGCACACCCTTCTGTATGGACAGTACACCTGCCTAAAACTACACTCAAAAGAGACAGAGTTTCTCATCTTGGGCCAACTGCTCCGATCAGTGAAGCTGCAGTGTGTCTCCCAATCTGAAGAAAAATCAATGCAAATTCAAAAATGACCCTCCTCATGACCTGTCAGGAACTCTCAAGGACTTTTTTATGTCCATGTCATGGACTGCCCTAAAATATGCCACAAGACTCCAGTGGTCCCAAAGACAGCTTAAAAAGGGAGCTTGCCCCATGATTCCTGGAGTCTGCACAGAAAATTCTGCTGTAGCTGAGAAGTAAATATAGGTGAACTTAACATCACCCGAGGGAGGGCATCTGAGACAGATTTGATATTTCGATTTGTGTAGACAGATGAGGCTGCTTGGAATGAGACACTTCTTTGAAAGTTTTCAAAAATCATACGAAACAAATCAGTCACTGGTTCTGAACCTCTTGTTAAAATCATTCCTTTACCATGACCCTTAAACTGCATGGTTTCATTTATTTAGATGGATACATTAAAACAACCATGGTGGAGATTGACTATGATTCTTTAAAAAGAAAGCAACATCCATCTACCAGAGCTGCTGTGAAACATACAGAGAGTGACCAAGAAACATATGATGATGTTGGAGAGCAGGACACTACTAGCAGGTATGTATAAGAAATGCATGAAAAGAAACAAGTGATTCGCCCAGGTCGGCCTAGACAGCGGAAGTTTTACAACAAACCCAACTCTTGTCACAAAACAGCCATTTATACAAGAAATGTGCCACTATTACATGTAGCCATTCAGACTGATGTAGTCAGAGGATTTTAAATGAATTCTGGAATCCAGCATCTGTAAGCACTCAGGAGTAACCCATACTATTGGAGGAGGACCTTCATTGAAATCCAAAGGAGAAAAAAAAATGCAAACCATACAGGATTACAAATCATCTGCAGGAAGTCCAATTCTCTTCCCTCTCTCTCTCTCTTTACTTGCTCTGTCTTTTGGAGTCACATGCTCCCTTTTCTAACATGTAAGAATAAAAGACTCTAAAAGCAATGGAAACACTCACTGCACCAGGGAACTCCTCATCACCCTCATTGCTCTCATGTGCCTTAGCACGAGTCTTTAAGTCTTACTACCTGTTTCTTTTTGAAGAGAAGGGGCTTCTGGAATCATGTCTTGGACAGCCCTTCAGACAAGAATGTGGCTTATGATTTTAACCCTGAAAACAAGGCCTCTCAAATTCCATGAGATGGGTATGAGCTATACTTTTTTCACTTCATCAGAAGCTTCTCCTCTATGGCACAGTCTCTATGCATTTGCAGTGCAGTGCTACATTGCAGATTCCCTACTTCAATGTGTCATCTTTTTCACGTCACATAGATCTGCATCTAGAGAAGTGACATATCCAGCAGCAGATCAGACGTGCTGGCAGGTAAATACCCTAGTGGTCTTGTCACAAGAGTCAAGGCTATCACATAACCTAGCATGACACTGGTACATATGTTACCAGACCTCACAGGAAAGTTTGCTTCTTACATGTGATTCAGCAAGCCAGTGCTCATTCTCCATTAAATGTCCTGATGTGCAGAAACACAGAGCCTGGGATTCAGATAAGAGATCTGCACGTGGGTGTAAAGGATTTCAATATGTAGGACAACTATCCTAAAGCACTCAGCCATTACACCTGCTTTTCCTGCTTCCCACGAGGCTCCTTAGCTTTGAGGCCTGGCTGGAATAAAAGGACTGCAGCTGGCTGGCTGCTAGAACAACCCCATGAGCTCCAGCAGCAGCACTTGGAAAAGTCTGCCTTCAGGCTGGCATTCTTTATGCAACCAATATAGTTTTGTGTCTGATATTTTTCCAGGTTGCTCAATATCAGTTTCCCTCCCTGCACATTGGTTTCATAGCATCATGACCTAGCCATGAGAGTCGTGTTAGTTGTTCTAGTTCAGGTAATCTCAGAATTAGTTACTTCATTGCAGAGGTATCTCTGGCCAGTTCTTTTCACTAGGGCAACCATTACAGTTAGTCACCTCAATGCAAAGAATTTAGGAAATGTATTGAATTCAAAAGCAAACAATTGTACTTACACTGTTGCATACTAAAATAACTGTGTATTCCAAGGAACTTTGAAGGATGAATGACTGGCTCAGATTCATTAAATCCTTTAAGCTGTATTTTGACATTTTTATCTTTGCTAGTGATTAATAGCATTCTGTTCAGTTCATGAGCATGAATTTTTGGAAAGTCCGACATACATCAACATGTTTTGAAACCACTGTAAGAATGCCATTCTAAAAAAAAGCTCTTGACCAAATAGTATTACCTCATTATCAGTAGTGTTGCTAATATTCCAAAATTAATAAATCATTAGGGGTGTTGTATTTCAGTATTTCTTGGCACAAGAGTTTAACAAACATCTTGTTTTGGTGTATAATTTTAAGTAAGGCTTTGACCTGGAAATAATCTCAGCAACTATGAACCTCTCAGGCTTTTTTCAGCTACTGTTAGAATATTGGGCTGATATGGAATCCTTCCATATTGTTAGAAAGATACACTTCTACCTAGTGAAAGCTAGTTGAGCAACAAATTAACTTGTTTATCATTGCACTTCAAGAAGATCACCTCATAAGGAATGAATCTAAAGGATCTGGATCTACTCTCTAGTGCTCAGTCGGATTATATTTTTATTCCCATCAAGTCTGACTACACGATCCCCTCCAACACAAATTATCTTATGATCCAAAGGCATATTTTGTACTTTAATTTAAAAATATCAACAGGAATATAAAATACATTCTAAATATTTTTGCCAAGGCCAAAAGCTTTAGAATTAATAATTGCAGAAGTGATGGGTGACCATGGTGTTTTCTTTTTCTGAAGGATGACTGCTTTTCTCTAAAATGTCTTTTGTTTACTTTTCCAGTCAAAATGGTGACCAAGGTGGAGGTGGAAGTAAGTTCTACTTATGTGTTTAGGGGGGAGTTGTTTCTATGTATTTCTTACCCTCACATTCAGACTTGTGCAGTTTCCACACAATGCAGTAATTATCCATTAGCAAGTTAAATGTTAGCTAACAGGCAACAGAGAAGAAAGGGTAGTGGCCAACTTAACTTCTCCACCATTCATGGGAAATTGGGTGAGACAGAATCTTTGTGTCCAGATACTGTGAATCACCAGCACGCCAGATGACCAAACTTTAACTTTTTACTTGTGTGTGAAGGCAAATCATCCCACAAAACAGCACAGATGTAACTGGAGAAATATCAACATGAGCAAGAGGTTTTTTACAGGAGAAATCCAGGTCTGAAAGCCAATATCAATTAAAGCTTCATTTTGCTGACAGAATTAAGGGGAACTTCAGTTACAGCTGCATGCTGGACTCCCAACTGCAGCAGCTTCATGCTGTCAAGCTGCCATATGCAAACCAAATTTCCCCTTTGTTAGCATATATATTTATGTAGCATTCTCTGTTAATCGCAGGAGTACAGCTCATCTTCTCAGCTTCAAGTTTAGACACTGGTCATGGCAGAAGCATCCCTTGGCAGTACTAAATGGAGCTTCTGCCAGCTGAGTACAGATTTCAGTGGTTACTCTGACCAGTGCCTAGAATTGGACATGTAAACCGAGCTAACCCTGCACTGACGGAGGTAGGGCACAAAGGTCAAAACTGAGACCAAAATGGGGAGCTTACATTCCTCTTGCCTCTGACTTCAGATGAAAACAAGATGTCACTTGCTGAGAATATAAGTCTGCTATGTTCAATAATCACTTGAGATACACATGAAAGCGTAAAAGTCATCATAATGTCTGGGCCAAAATCAGCCAATTAGAATTTCTTTGACTACAGTGTAGAAGCATTTGTTTTCAGTATCCATGCTCTTGTGACTGGCAGTGCCACATTTAAATGCTGTGGATGGCATTCTGAACTGGGATAAGTCTAAATTTCTGTTTCAATGAAGAGTCTGGGCTGCTTTACAGAAAGATTCAATTTGCAAGGATATTGCATAAACTGCACACATCTGATATAGTAAAGAGGCCTATAATGAACACCTTATTCAGCAGCACGAAATATAATTGCATTAATTCACTGTTTGATCTGTTAAAGACATGTTCCCGCCTCCTCCTTCTGATCAAGACATTTATGACGGAATTGATGATGAAGATGATATAGCTAGGTATGTTTACATATATTTTAAATAATTTTCTTCTTTGACAGAATGTTTTCAGTTTTCAATGTTTTTGAATCAAGTATAACTATTAGCAGGTATTAGGATGATTAGCAAGTGGGTATACATCAAAATGGATATGTGAAGCTAGAGAAAAGGGTTCTTCAGTCTTTTGAAGAAGTTTTGTTCTGTAATTTTGATATGTCAGCAAAAGCAGTTTGCAATGATGAAAATCTCCAAATCTCCAACTAGACAGAAGAGGTCTGAAATGAAAATAATAAACAAAAATGCTAGGTTGCTGAGTAACAACATGAAAACAGTAAGCCACTAGATTAATATCTATGCTACAAATACATCTCAATATCTACAAGTGGCCTAACATCTATATCTCTAATTTAGCATTTGGGTAAAAAAATTTGGCATTTGGCTTAAAAAAGCGACTTCACTTCGGGCATTAATGATAATTATGTGCATTAATAGAGAATTTAACTGGGCCCTTTAAGAAGAACATTACATTTTACATGGTGATAATCACATGCATACTCCAAAGGTCTGTATCACAGGATGAAGATAAGAATGGTATCTGGTCCTGGGGAATCTTGAAGAGGCTAAAGGTCAAAGATGACAAAAAGAAAAGCGTACGAGAAAAAACAGCCAAAGTCAAAGAGGCAGAAGAAAATGAAAATTTGTTGTAAGAGTCTGCCAGGAAATCAAAGTGCACATTAACTAATTCTAATAAAGCACTGATCATGTGCTACTAACATGTCCTCCCAGCAGCCTAATGAATCATGCGTCAAACTGCAGCTCGAGATGACACTTTTCTGCAAAAACACTGAGCTTTCTTTTCACCTGCATAATTATTCTCTTAACAAGCTGTATTTGTTGCAAAAGTCTGGTAATTAAAATATTCCAAATTGGTTTTTTTGGTGAAAAGCACCAGAATAATCTATCATCTTTGTGCCACTGGTCATGTAAATTTGCCACATACTCAGTTAAAATTTGCTTTTCTGACCAGTACAATGTAGCTGAGATAAACTGGTAAATCTACACCTATTAATCAAAATTTTAGGAATAATATGCCAAACAGAAAAATGTAAAGATTGTCTTCTACCCATCTTACCTAGAGAATAAATCAGCAGGTGGTGTTTTTGCCACATTCTTTAGTCATTTGGTTCTGAACCAGTTTACTTTAATTCAGTGATAAAATTATATTTAGTCCCTAAGTATTGCTGGTGTCAGTGGCACTTCAAAATGTCTAGAGATTACTTGGAGCCATTGTGTTGCAAGTTTTTTAAATTATTTAGGTTACATAAAAGGCTATTAATGTGACATAAATACTTAATGAGCTTTTTTTCCCCCCCAGTATGTCTTCTTCAACAAAGCAGTCTGGAAAAGGTAATTAATAGCCTATTGTTCGGTCTCCATATTGATTCCTGATTCTTTTTCTGTATACATTGCTCTGTATCATGCTAGTCAAAAATACATCCAAGGAAGGAAACAGGACTTCCTATTGCTTACCCAGTTCCAGTAAACAAATTTCAAATATTGTGACTAATCTGGCTGCAGACAAGGAGAAACATATACATTGCAAGCTTCCTGGTAAACAATTTAATGTATTTAATGTGATTTTTCTACCTGAGATCTATACTAGTCCATTTTATTTGGCATTAAATATGATCAGATAGAAAGAAGCACTCTGTGAAAGACCTCAAAAGTAAAGAGAAATGCTTTTTGCTATTTTTATCACTTGCAGTGTCTCTGTAAAAGAACATATAAGCATCAGCTCAGCTGTGGAATAAAAAGCAAGTTCTTAGAATTTTTGAGTCTGATGCCAGAACTGAGTTCTAAACTTTTATATCCTGCTGATTTTTCTAGCCATTGGTTTGATGAGTTGAACAATTGCTTCCCCTCTACAAATATCCTGAATGTGATTCAAAGAGTATTCTTGGGCTAAGAATTCTCTTCATTGCTTTGGCATTGCAAGATGGCCTAAAAAATAACATACACATGATTCATATCCACTTCTAAGCAATATTGCATTGATCAGGGTGCTATAGAAGTTATTGAATGTACATTAAAATCAAACTCAAAAAATATACTTTAGTGCAATACAGTGGGAATTGGATTAATTAAAATAAAAATTAGGAGCTATCTCATGTGCTAAAACTTGCTTCAGCTTCAGAAGTTTAGAATTTCAGTGAATACCTCTTATTATTAGTAAAGAATCTTAATCTGAAAAGATTGGGTTGTGTTGCACAGGTTGTGCAAAATGCAGAACCCAGAGTCACTACAGACAGTAAATGGCTACAGTACTTGCCATAATTTCTTATCAATTTAGCTAAAATACCATACATTGTAACACAATGTATTCATGTCTCAATTTTCACAGAATAATGTTTCATTCTTTTGAATGCTATTGTTTCAGATTATGGAGACAATGTTTATGATGACGTAGATTCTTCAGACTTCCCTCCTCCACCACCTGATTGCAGGCAAGTGAAAATATTACTTCCCAGATTAGAACTCTAATACACTATGAGACATTTTTAAACTATATACTAGAGGCAGATTGCTACTAATATCAGCTTTATTTGATGTTGTCAGGTTTTGTTGTTCTCATAAACCCACTGCTGATAATGTCAGTTGAATGCTCTTTCCTCCGTTACAGATTGAAATAATAGACTATAGAATAAGTAAGCATGTTTTGCATGCCAACATATTCAGTCCCTGACAGACAAGAGGTAGAAAATGATGCATGGCCTAAAGGAACTTAATTATAGATCGTAGTTCTTTTTCTATCAAAATTTGGGCACTGTTAGGATAGATACTTTATCTCAGGTGCTGCAGTATTTTAAGAGAAAAGGAGGCAGTGCCTGTGTTTAAAGTACGAAACATATTTGGAGGTGTAAGATTCAGCTTGAAAGACTTTTATCTTGAACCAGAAAACTATGGTCATCTCTGGAGCACAGTGTTATGGGCACAGTTGCATCTGTGAGGATGACTGCGACATGTCACATCCTGCTGTCACTTACTCCACTCAGATGGAGTGACAGCGCACTGCAATAATATAGTCTGGAGACACAAAAACAGAAAGAACTCTTTGGACAGTGTATCCAAAGGAAAATATATGGTTCTTTTAACCTAAATCTAGTCACACACACACACATTCATCATCAATGAAACGGCCATCCTGCAGAGATTAGCAAGGATCAAAAAGTAGAGTCCGACTTTACATTCCCAGGTGGACCATCAGAAAGGGCAGTTAGGGCATGAAACCCTTCCATGCTCCTTGGCAATAGTCAACACTATCAGTGATGTGCGAAAAACAAAAGAACTTGAAATAGATCAAGTAATGCAGATTCCCTGATGTAGCAAAGCCTACAGGCTCATAGGACTAACACGCACAATGCTAAGATGTTCCAGCTGCCTCCACAGTGTGACGTGTCATTCAGCTTATCACCCAAAGATACACAGTCTTCACAAAAACTGCTCCTTACTGAGAAATTCTAAAGTGTCTTAGCAGATATATACTTAAAATTCATTTCCGATATTCACTTATTTGATAGATATACTAATATCAGAGAGAAGTAGGAAAGACAGCCCCAACTTTTTATTTATTTTGAAGTTAAATCTGAATTGTATTCTAATATTAGTTTTTCAGAGCAACAGAAAAGTGATAAAGACACATGAAGGCAAATGCATTTTCACCAAAATTATCAGAAAGCATGCCAATACCTCAGATGTGTTGCTAATTTTGTTTTATCTGTAACCTCTTGGTTTAGTTCATCAAAATCAGGAAGCTTTGGAAAATCTAAGTCAGAAGAAAAAGATGTACAAAAGCTCAAGCAGATGGAAAAAGAAGAGAAAGAGTTCAGAAAAAAGTTCAAAGTAAGTTTTGTTCAAAGCGTTTTGTTCACATAAAATATAAAAACAGAGTATCTGTATGGTGTCTTCTAATTTGTTCTCCATAACTTGCTTTTGAAAGGTAAAGTATTACTACTTGTAGAAATAGTGATCTGAGCATCCCTAAGTCCAAATGGCAAGCATGGGCACATACACATATTGTAGCATATACAAATATTTGTTAATTTCCAAAAATTTAGTAATAAATGGGAGTATTAATGGAAAAACATTAATGGGCTTTAACCATGGTTGGGTTTCTTTTTTTCCTCCTTTTCAGTTTGACGGTGAAATAAAAGTTCTTTACTCTACAACCACAGTCCAGGATTTGTCTCAGAAAAGATGGGGATATAAAGACTTACAAATTAAACCAGGGGAATCTCTTGACATTATTGAAAGTACAGATGATACCAAGGTCCTTTGCAGGAATGAAGAAGGAAAATGTAAGTTGTATTAAAAAACTGTAGTACATTTTAAATTGTCAGCGAATGGTTAAGCAGGATGTGTAAAACTTCTTTTCTGTGGTTTACCAAGATGTACCTTGCCTGGTGGTTGACAAGAGACAGATTGTTGTTATGTTATTACCATGTTTTAACACTGGTTTGCCTTAAAAAAATACAAAACACTTCCAATGGACAAGTTATACTAACTATGACAAAAAAAGGACCATTTTGTTTTGCAAAGTTTTTCTTTGCAGCTAGGATCAGCAGATGTTTTTGTTGCTTCTGTCTCTCCCCCTTCGCCAGAAGGAGTGTAGCTATCATGGCCCACCGAGTCTAGTAAAAGTAAAACCCTTGCTGCACTGCTGGATAGAACTATCCCACTGACTGCAGCCCGGAGAAAATCAATAACAATATTCTTTCTTTGGATTGAAAGAGATGCAGCTTAATCTTTTCAACAGGCTGGGGAGAACATTGCTTAGGAGTCTTCCCCCCACATCCCAGCTAATCCAAGGCATGTGTCCTTGCTGGCATGTCTGCTTGTTCTGGGAGCTGCACGAGGCTTTTCAGTGTTTCTTTGAAATCCTTGGCCAGGGTTTGCACTGGCAGAAATTTTTGAATTTTTGGAGAAGTCCGAAACCATCAGCTGATGGTTTCAATTTCTCAATGAGCTTCTGTTACAACACTTTCCAAATCTCGTAGTGAAAATTCACTTTGTGCTGGAACAGTCTACTTTCAAAGTAGCAGCATCCTCCTGCTCACCTTTACTTTTTACCTCTAACCTATGTAGAAGACAGCCCAATGCTATAAACCTCTGGAGAGGATTCAGCCACCCTCCTTTTATTTTTTGCCTCCTGTATACTCAACTGTTACTGCCTGGAGTACAGCCTTCTTCCTGGCAGGCCTGCAGGGTGAGGAGGAATTTCTTGCATAACAACACATATGTTTTTCAAAATATGGATTGCACTAGTGGAGCCACCTCCCAAAAAAAACAGCTTTCAAAGCCACATTTTTTTGAATCAAGCTAATAACAAAGTAGAAAGTAGTTCATGTTGGCTGTTTTCTTCTTGTAGTCTTCAAAGCCTTTCAAATAATGACAGGAGCTACTGCTTTGCTATGCATAAAAGTGCAAAACAAATAAAAATATCCTCCCTGAAAACCTCTGAATAGATCCCAGTCAATTTTCACATTAGTTAGCAAAGTTTGAATCCTACTTTAGTTAAGTGCATGACAGTTTTGTTTATTTGTTCTTGTTGTTCTAGTTTCTCAGATCTTAAAGCTGTGATTTTACCTTCTGGAGGCCAGGTAGACTGAAGATCCACAATTAAAGATGGTTTTGTTATTTTCTTGCACATGAATTCTTTGATTTAATCATTAACTGATAAAGCACTTCCATAGTTTCAAGCCTCTACCAACAGTTAAACAAAACTACAAATTATATTTCAATGTGTTCTCACCTTTTTAAGCAAGGGCTGATGATCTTAGGAACATATTCTGCTATGGCTTATTTTAAATGTTATGAAATTATTTGAAGTGTCAAAAGTGAAACAAGGAATTGATTTTCATCTACCATCTCAAATTCCTTCTTGGTCTGAACACACACTTTTTGAAATATGCAACAGTTTTCAATTCATCTTCATAGATTTTGCTTAATCAGTAGGACATAAATGGACTTCAGTGACCCAAAGTTTAACTTTTGACCTCTCTGAGCGTCCTTTACATCGTGAATGAGCAGCTGGCACAAAGTGTTATAGCTTTCAGTGGTTGCTAAGTAATCACCATGGAGTGTGCTGACCTGCTGGCTTCTTCCTTATTTGGAAGCACCATAAAAACAAATAAATTAGTTAGAAACTAAAACTTTGGACATGTAACCTTGGATTAGCAAATCTGAAAGAGTGTCAGACCAGCAGGGGCTGTATCTCTCAAGCATTTAAGGGCTTGGAATCATCAGAAGAACCTAGATAATGCTTTGCAATGGTAGAAGCACTGTCACATGCACATGACTTCCAAGAGCACAGTGTTGGTACGCCATGACTATGAGCAAAGAAATTTTGCTTTCATGTATTTTGCATGAGAAAATTGTATGAACAAGCAGAGAAGCTTAGATTAGCCAAATGATTTTAAGTTATTACCTGGAGACTTCAAGATTTATGGAAATTATTGGACTGTCCTAAAGAGAATTTTGAAAAGACAGTATCTGAAAAAAAAAAAGAAAATTAAAAAAAATCAATTTCTATCTCTTTATTCCAGAAAATAAAACCAGGGAAAGACAACTGAGCTAAGATATCCTGAATAGACACTCCTAATGATTAAAAGAAAGAAATTTACATAGTAATTTCAAATACAAGACAAGCTCACATTTATTCTTTAGAACTGTCCTAATTTTGTACCAGGTTACTAGTGTTTACCTACAAACATGTAATTACTGTTCTGGCTCTCTCTTTCTTTATATTCATTATACCAACTGACAAGTATTTCAGCAGATCTCTTTCACCAAAGACATGAAGTAATTTTTTTAAAGAAGTTATATACATTAAAAAAGCAAATGTGTAGTTTTATCTGATTTCATTTGTAATGCAGCGGAGTAATCAAATAGTAGTCAGTAGCTTTTCTAAGGTATTTCCATTATTGGTCTTATTAATGTTACAGTTAAAAATTTTAAGCAGTTACAGGGAATGATATTTAATTGGTGTACACATCTTGAAATACATTTTTGTCCCTGTTTGAAACTAAATATTTCTATTACTTATTATTACTGCAAATATTATTATGTTATTATTATACAGCATTTTTGCGCTAGAGTTTGTGAACTGAACTATAGTTTTTGTTATTAACTGTTGTTTCACACCTCTCTTATGAAACCAGGAAACTGAAATATAAGACGAAAACCTTGCATAACCTCTATTACTATTTAAGTAGGCAAATAAGAATAACAAAAACATTGCACATAGCAAAACCTTCATCAACTATATGTCCATTGTACATTGTTTTCCATCTATTATGTCTTTCTGTTCGAAGAACATACAAGACAAAAACTGCATTTCACTAGTGCTAGCAACAGAGGTAATGAGTATTTCAATTTAACTTAAATACCTATATATTTCACTTTTACAGATGGCTATGTTCAGAGAAGCAATTTAGTTCAGAAGTAAGTATAAAGTGATTGTTTTGAAAAATTTGTTTTAACATTTAATTTTTTTCTAAATGCTCTGGTAAAAAAAGTGAAATATAATTATTTTAGTCTGTCTTTCTAAACTTGCAAATTGAGTTATTTTTAAGGAGTTACAATTTATCAAAAATTAATCACATATATTCATGCAGGAAATTTGCCAGAGCTTCATCTCTCATTGATTACCCATAAACTCTGGTTAAACTATGAAAAATCATATGAATTAAGCATTATTGGTACTAGACTCTATTACTGAACAGCAAGTTAATGTGATTAGGTGTATTGATGCCTTTTTCAAACATTTAACTAAAATGAACCAAATTTTCTTTAGGTTTATTTGTACTTCAGTCTTAGTGGGATAGAGATTTGACTCAGTGTTGCTCCAAATAATTGCATGGAGCTCAGCACTTCGGTTCTAATCCAAAACTCTCGTTACACAAAGCCTCACCATTTCCTTCAAGAGGCTTTTTATATTAGACCCTTAAATATCAAATCAGATGTCATTTTTAGAATTGTCACATTTAGAATTTAGAGGCATTTAACACTTACACACATTTGAATTATATATATATAAAGAGTTTTACTGTCTTCCATGGGCCTGTCCATGTATGTAAGTGACATATTTGAAAATTCCTATTCATGGAGCGTCTATCTTTCATAGACATTACTGAAATTCATTACCTAAAAAGTAGCATCTCCAAAACTATGATGTAATTGCCAAGTACAGACACAAAAAGAAATTCAAGGGCATACTGACTGGGGTTTTTAATTCAATTTTTCTGGTGATTTTTTTTTTTTTTAAATTAAGTATTTAATTTCTATATGGAAATAACTCTATGAGAATATCTATGCAAAAATCTAGTAAATAAAATAGACTTTTAATAAAGCAACCCTTTCATATTCGAAAGAAATGTATACAGGTCCACCCTTCCCTGAAAATACTTTGACCTGACCATACTGTTCAACATTGTTCTTTTACTGCAATGGTTGTACTTTCCTAATTAGCAAGTTAATTACTTGATAGACCGCCTGCACCATACTGCTACTGTATTTTGTATATGCATGCAAATATTAATACATAGCCGATGTCTCAATTTTTAAATATATTATTTGTCTTTTTTAACTTACAGTGATGGAGAGATTTATGATGATATTGGTGAAGGTATGTTCAACATTTCAAACAATACTTTAGTTATACTCAATTACAATAAATATCTTTGTGTTGAAGTACTACACAACGTTAGTATTTTTGCACTTTATTTCCATTTCAGATTGCATCTACGATAACGACTCTGATGCTGAATTCTCTTGAAGTAACAACTTCATTGAAGATCAAACTCTAGTTTGGAATCCCACTTGTTGAAGCAAGAGGAGTCACGAATGCTAATTGCAAGTTAATTGGTTACTCTTTTAAATGTACAATTAACTTTTTTCAGGATTTCAGCCTTTTGTCCTCCAGTGCTTTGTATAAATTTGTATTGCCATGCATCTGAGCATTTAAAACAAAGGGAATATGAGCTAAAGTTAGGGTTATAATTTTTCGCTTCCTTTCCACATTTCTGACAGTCCATGTAGAAACACTTCTTTAATTATCTATTCCCAAAGAGGCCAGTTCACATCTGTGAAGGGTACTGAGGATAATGATCCCTGGCAACAGGTTTTACCGTGGCTTTCACCTATTCAACATCAAAAACTGCCACTCTGGGTAGGACAGTAATCTGAAAAAAACAAGGTCATAACATCCTGTTGTGAAAACAAGAAATCAAAAGTGGGCATCAGAGAAGACAATACATCACTGACCTGCCGTTCCAACTGCAATAGTGTTAGCTACACTGACATATGCAGCTATGTTCCATTATTGCAAAAGTCTCCATTTCTGTCTTGTACTAATGATAGAATATCATTCTGTAAAATTTATCAGAAGTCTGCTTTAGAGTATAGTGTTCTACTTTATACTATAGTGTTGCTCAAAATATACTCAGAACATTTAGTTTAAGATTTAATTTCTGTTTAGTTTGAATATAAGTTGTCACTATAGTAATATAGGTATTATAAGCTATAAACTGATGATAAACTGGTTGGAAATTACTTCTAGACTAAATATATAGGTATATTCATCCCTCTATTTTGATAATGCCCTTTTTTTCTCAGTTCTGTAGTTTAATACTAGATTTGGCTAAGAAAGAGTACAGAAATCAAACATTTCCGTGCTTATCCATTGTGGAGACATTTATTTCTAAAGTTCTTTTTTATGCTGTTATCTGAATAGCCAAGTTGCAAATAAAAGCAAAGTCAACAGGTAACTCATTATAATAAATATGACTTTACCCTTATATACCAGAAGTCACTGGAAATTGAAAGACCTTTACAGTAAGCTCCCAATAAAGAGGGTGAGCGTGTGCAAAAAAATGGCATGTCTGTTGGTTTTGCTGTAGTGCAAGTTAATCTAAAACCTATAACAACCAATGTGGCTGGATCAGTGTAAGCAGCTCCTTTTGATGATCGAGTCTTCTATAATCATGAAGGGAAGTCAGGTACATTGTGCAACATAGCAAGTTTAGTTTATAAACATAAAAAAATGTTGGCTCTGTTAAGTCAGTGACTTTTGGTCTCACCTTCAGTGAAGCTGAGATTCCATCTTATAAAAGTGTCTTTTATTGCTGCTTCAAAATACAATAAATCTCAAAGGAGGCATAATGCAGTGGGGATAACAAACATAAAATTAAGAGATAGCCTATAAGCTATTTTGTACTGTATGTAAAATCACTGGTAGTATACTGAAAAGCTATATGCAAACTTGACTTTCTATTTGATATTTCTCTTATCTATTTGCTATTCAACCAGCATCAAGGCATACAAATACCAATTTTGTGTGTAAACATCAGCAGCAGCACCCAAATATAAAACATGACCATGTATATTAAGTGCAATGAATGTGTCTGACTATTTGACTGTGTCACTGCTAATGGAGTATTTATTTTTCAGAGGCATTCAAGAGGCTGTCTGCATTAAATTAGCAATATGCCAAAGAACTGAGTGGGCACGCAGACAACTACACAATTACATAGTTTTTCCATGTTCTTAGTGTTAATGTGTGTAGGCACTGCAATTCTGTATTAATAATACTGGCTAAATTGGTCATATGATACATTAAATCATGAAAAGAAGTAAAATATACTTATGGCTAAAACTCTATGCACTGCTTGTTCAAATCAAATATAATGTGATTGCTGCAGGGTGTTAAAATGAATTTGTAAGGTATTACTCATTGAAAAATTTCTGGCATTGTATCTTTTAACTTGTACCAATGCCATTTGCTGGACGCTTTCTCTTATTTCTTCTGAATAAAAGTATTTCTTCTGAATAAACTTTTTTTTAACAAGAAATGTGGGTACACTGTCTTCTGTCAAAGTAGAACAACAGTAGCTGAACAGTAACTTGTGAAAATTATCACTGAGCAGCTAACAGAGTGAAAATCAACTTTATTATTGTTGCAAAGGCTGCATAAATGCAATGTGGCATTTGTTTGTAATTGCTGCCCAGAAAGGGAAATTCTGGCCAGAAAGCAGAAAATCTTCCAGACAGGAAAATTTATACTTAGATGGTCTATATTCTAAGGGTTTCTCACCTGTAATTTATTCTAGTATCTTTCAAAAGACATAACGAAAGAAAAGGAAAGCTGTTCGCTTGATATTTTTCCACCTCCGAATTCAGTCTATAATCCTGCACTACTTGGCTGTGCCTGCTAAAACCATCAGCAGTGAAAACATAAAAATATTGACATAAAAATTAGGTTTCAGCATGAACATCCTAGTTAGGGTAAACAGAGCTGGTTTCTATCTGTGTTGCACCCCTATGCTGTCCCAGTAAACAGGCTAAACAAAATCAACACTGGGAGGGCAAAAAAGACTTCTCTAATTCAGTAGCTTTATAACATTTCTCCGCTTACCGCAGGCTCTGGACTGAAGGAATGCAGCTGATCTCCTGCACATTCCTGTGTAAGAGGTTTATATTCTCGATCCACACAATTGCAGATCCCCTGGCTACCCCGCCACAGTCGTAGCAAAATTTCTTCTATGTGTGATCCCCTTGCATAATCCATCTCAACTCTAAAGATCAGTACTTTAGTAAGAGCATGGAAATTCAGGGGAGGAATGTAGATTCTCTGTGAATTAGAACACCTCTTACCACTACATTACTCTACAACAGACACAGTTGTAAGCACATGTGTGCATAGGCATGTGTGCATCTGTGTGTGTGAGTATACTTCCTGTATATATTAAGGCAACTTCTGAGAAAACTGATCGGCCCATAAAAGGATACCTCTATGATTTCTGTACAGCAGCCCCAGACCATCACACATGGAAAAGCTTTTGCACGTAGTGGAAAGAACTCAAATGCTAGAAGAGTCAATAGATGTGCTTGTATTTGCACAGCCTCTGTTCTGACTCCTCGTGTGGATTCATCGTTAACTGTGTGCACAGTCTATAATTACATGATGGCTCACTATTTTTTTCCACAGGATCCCCGCCTCATTTAGTGCATGGGCTGGATGAGAGCTAACAGAAAAGGCAGTTGTTCAGCTCTGCTTGTTCAGCTTCTGGCCACTCCTTCATTTAGTGCAAATCTTCCCAAGCTTATGCTGCATCCAGAATTATTAGTTTCTCATGGCATTCACCACAATGATATCTTACATTCCCTTGAATAGGAATGGATTTATCTTGTGAGAGAGGAAAACATTTTATCGCCATTTTAATGTATGAAAGGAAGGCACAAACAGAGAACAATTTGTGGCACATCTCCATTAATCCTGGATATAAAACCAAACTGCTGAAGCGAAATTATTTTTTTTTGTACTTTCCTAGATTAGGACTCTCGTTATTTTATCTTCCTTGTCTTTGCCTCTGCTTATGGTCAAACACAAAGAAAAGAGAGACAACATCTTGTGTTTAAAAAGTATTAGCATGCAAAATTTATACTGTAAACAGACTACAGAATCACAGAATCTCCAAATGCTTCTTGAATTCTGGCAGACTTGGTGCTGTGACCACTCCCCTGGGGAGCTTGTTCCAGTGCTCAGCCAATCTCTGTGTAAAGAACCTTTTTCTAACATTTAAATCTCCCCTGACTCATCTTCAGGCCATTCCCTTGGGTTCTGTCACTGGTCACCACAGAGAAGAGATCAGTGTCTGCCCCTTTGCTTCCATTCATGAGGAAGTTGTAAGTGCAATGAGGTCTCCCCTCAGTCTCCTCTTGTCCTGGCTCAACAGACCAAGTGACCTCAGCAGCTTCTCACACAGCTTCCCCTCAAGGCCCTTCACCATCTTCATGTCCCTCCTTTGGACGATCTCTAATAGTTTCATGGCTTTCTTACACTGTGGCACCCAAAACTGCTCCCAGGGATCGAGGTGAGGCCGCTTCAGTGCAGAGCAGAGTGGGACAATCCCCTCCCTTGCCTGGCTGGTGATGCTGTCCCTGATGCCCCCAGGACATGCTTGGCCCTCCTGGCTGCCAGGGCACTGCTGACTCATTTTCAACTTGCCATGGACCAGGACCCCTTACTGCAGTGCTGCTTTCCAGCATCTCATTCCCCAGTCTGTCTGTACATCCAGAGTTGCCCCTTCCCAGGTACACAATCCTCTCTGCCTTACAGGGAGTCAACAGTTCCTCCTAGTTTTGTAACATCTGTGAACTTGCTTAGCATCCCTTCCAGTCTTGTGTCTGAGTCATTTATGAAGATGTTGAAGAGCATGGGCTGAGGATGGAGCCCTGTGGAACCCCACTAGTGACAGGTCCCCAGTCCGATGTCACCTCATTGACTGTGACCCTCTGTGCCTGACCCATGAGCTAGCTGCTCACCCATCACAGGATGTGTTTGTCCAGCTGTGGGCTGGAAATTTGTCCAGAAGGATACAGTGAGAGTATCAAAAGCTTTGCTGAAATCCAAAAAGATTATATCAACTGGATCCTCTTGATCAACTAGATGGGTTACCTTGTCATAAAAGAAAATCAGATTTGAACTATGTTTACAGTAAAACAAAGGTGAGTAGATAGGGTATAGTGATTAAAATTTAACATAAATAATAGGTTAGGCTATATTGTGACACTTAATAAAAAGTGAGGACTAATATTAGAATTTAGTGGTCCACATTATTACACATTATATCATTTGCTATCTCACGGCTCCCATGTTGACAGGCAGTTTGTTGGTACGGTTTTGAGCGATGTCTAAGGCCCTCGCCAGAATTAAACCTTTATATGTAAATGGTCTGGGTAGATCCAAGGCTGAGATATCTAAATCAGTTCTGAAAGTGCCAACTTATCTATCAGAAGCAATTCACTCAGGATAGCAGCACAACCCTACAAGCCCTCCACCTTGACTGCTTAGCCTGGCTAAGAAATAAGGTGGTAGTGCAAATGAAGGGTCATCCTAAGCAATTTCCAGAACCCCAGCCAGTTGGGAAACATTTCAGTGCCACTCTGATTGGCCATAGTACTGCAGAACACCACCTAATGCATATTCCAACCTTGTGATGAGCAGCAGTGTGGTAGCCCCTGGTCCCCTGGTGCAGCAAAACAGAACGATCTCACAGTTTTCCTTCTCTGTGTTTCATTCTAGATAGGTGACTCCTGAACATACATAGAATTAGGTAAATCACTTCTATTTGCCTCCTTTGAAAGCATTTTGAGAGAGAAGATCAAGATGTTAAGTAATGTATAGAGTTTCTTGCTGGAGGTTTTTTATATTGTGGGCCTTGTTGCAAAGAATATGGGAAACTATCTTTTTTCTTAACACATAGACACATAAATATTGTTTGGATTTAAAATATTCACTGCTAGGTAGAAAGGAAGTATGCAAAATGTCAACACAAACATGAATGAAATGTGAATTAGACGGATACCAAGGGTTTTAAGAAATATTATACGATTTGCATTACTTCAGTAATATCGCAAAATCCTACTGCTCAGGCATCATGAGACAGACAAAGAAAGGAAAAATTAGCACTGGCTTTTTTCCTGCTCTTTTTCTTAATTTTTTTTTTTGGCCTGATTCCTGATTTTCAAGTTCTTAACAGGAAAAGCTGCCTGATCCTTCATTTACGTGTGGGTGTGCTTCAGGTGGAAAATGTACACAAAACACAGACACACAATACGGGGCTCTCATCCATTTTTGCTGCTGACAGAAGGGACGCACTGCCAAGCTCCCTTCCCTTCTCCTGCGTCTCAGCTTCTTCCACGTTCTCCTGCCTTGGACAATGTTGTCACACACCTTCCAGCTCACACAGGTAAGCCCAGTTTCTTCTTCCATATTGATCCAAAGAAATTCTATATTTTGTTGTCATTACCTCCTTTCACCGCCTGAGATGCTCGCTGTAGTTTTTTCACTTAATTACTTCCTGTTCCCCATAATTATTCCTCTTTTCCTTGACCGTCTGACCATGGCATTCTGTTCTTTGCTTTTCTGCTTCCTTGTTCCTTTCTCTTCTCATCCTGTTAAACTGTTCCCCTACTTCTGCATTCCTGCCCCTGGCACTTTCCTTTTTATTCCATTTTTAAAAGCTGCTCTTTTTAAATGTCTTTTTTTTTTTTTTTTGTGCAAGATTCCTAACTCTGTGGGTGACACCAGCAGAAGTTTAATGACTCAACAGGCACTGAGGAGACTTATCATTCTTGTATTTTGAGTTCTAAGCTGTTTATCCCACAGCATTTAAAATCAGGTCACACATACCTTCCCTCTGCCCTCAGTATTCCGGGGAGATTTTAGTACTCAAGTTGGGATGCTATATATAACTAAATCTTACAACTGCCAGTTGAAACTTAAAAAAAATAAATTCTTTTCTATCCCATCTCTTTTTTCTGCTTCTGTATTAATAGTAAGCTACTTGCTACTGGATGTGTAAGAGACTCAAGCATGTTCTAATCACAGTCACTGGCTGCTGAGAATCTCCAATATCCAAATATTTCAGTATGGATATGACAACGTATAACAGCATTATTGTTAAAATGTTAGCCAGTGTTTGTCAGCCAATGCTCAAAGAAGATATTAATGGGCTTCTTCAGTTTTTAAGAAAAGACAATGAGTTTCTGCTGCCATATAGATTTAATATCAGTTGATGTTAAATTATCCTTACATAGAGCTTCATCCCTATTACTGGAGTTTATTTGGACAGAAACAGCAGCTGTGTTTTGTTAAAGTTTTTTTCCTCAGGTGTAATTATTATTCCAAACATACACAAGCTAAACACCTGTTGCTTTTCACAGCTTCAATAGGATTATACAGTGTGGAATGCTGGGAAAAATCTCACATGAAAGGCTACACAGCCTAAGTACAAGGCTGTACTAATTAACAATCTAGTTAGCAACCTGCCTAGTTAATCAGGAAGACTTGTTGCAGCCCTTGACATTCTGTTATTTTGCTGCTGATTGTTCTTGCTTTAGTATGATACTTACTGCTGCTCTTGCTTAATTTGCTGCTATGCACTGTACGTTCATTTTTAAAATTTCTTCCGTTATGGGGTACTGAAGAAACATTAACACTACAAACAACTGCAATCAGTTCTCATTTTTATTAATATTTCTTATTTCTTTTTTTATTTAAGGCTACTATCTTTGTGAATTAACTTAGATTAGGATGTCTTCCAAAATCAGAGCAATTTCAGAAAAAAAAAAAAAAAAGAAATTTACTGAGCTAAAAAATTTGTTAGGTATTGGGTGGTTGTTTATAGCAAATCACATTACTTTTGCCAACTGTATTACTGATACTTAAAACAGTGCCTATAGAACTCGTTTTCCATAACAATATATATAGAAATACACCTAGTTAATTGCTTTTGAAAAGGTTAGCACAGGAATACATTGGGAATATAGCATATAAGTCAGGAGAGCATTTGCACCCCAAAAAGCAAGCCCAGTAGCAGCAACTGCAAACTTCCCATTTCTTTTTCTCTAAGCTGTTTGGTCAACATGAGACCAAAACGGTCAAATCAAAAAATCTAACATATGGATAAAAAGTTCAGGAAAAAGAATTCAGCATCCATTTAAATCCAATAGTTACCCACTAAGGTCTTCCTCGCTTGACTTGCTGTCTGCGCTGTGCCAGTCTGGGCAGTCTGACAACCCACACCTTGCCTGTAACAAGCTGCAGCCCATAGCTGCATCCATACTAGTCATTTAAAACTCTGCCAGGGAACATCCCTGGGCACTGGACCTTGATGGCCTTTGCTGTCACATTGCCTAAACCAGACAGTTTTGGCTCAAGACCAGTGCAAGGCTGTCCAAAGAATTCCCAGCACATATTTACAGAATATCCATGTCACCACTGCCCTCCCCAGGTGACCCCATGAGCCAGATGGATTCCCAAGGGAGCAGATGTGTGTAAAATGTGATATCCCTGCTTTCACATTGCAGCTCTGTGTCAAGAACTCTGTCCTTCGCAATAGCCCAGATTCTGCTAGGTTTTCAACCCAGCTCTGGCCACACTGAATTTTTCTCAGATCCACTGGTAGCACCCACAGCAAAAAAACTCTGTTTCCAGAAGTCAGATGATTTTATATGCAGGAGGAAGGACCCTTCCTATTTCTAGTTGTTGCTGTATTATGGAGGCACAGAACAAAAATCTCCAGAAGGGCACATGAAAGGATTTTGATTTATGTAGATTAAGCTGCAGCTAATGAGGGTCACCTTTTTCCCCTCGTTTCCTTCCTCACATCCTCTGAAGAGGATGCCTCTTCAGTCTTGCAGCACAACCCTCTCCCTAGCAAGTCCTTCTGTTGCACAACAGGCACACAAGCACAGAACTGCAGCTCCATCCTCCCACACGCTGTTCTGTATCTGGATGGAGATGTGACATTCAGGCCTGTACCACTTTATGGCAATCACAGGGAGGTCTGAGAATTTCAGTGCATGGCTGCCCACAGGTCAGGCATTGTGCAGGTCTGCTCTAGGACCTGTGTGTTGCTTCTGAATGACCACTGGTAGTTCAGAACTGCCAATAATTTAATTTGATACTATGCATTTGTCCAGCCACTAAATATGTGCTGATGAGCTGGACTTGATTTGACTGAAACAGCGGAACCTCTAAACCAAAAATCTACCAGGACCCCTTCTTAGACTCACAGAATTGTTTAGGTTGGAAAAGACATTTAAGATCATTGAGTCCAACTGTTAACCCAGCACTGCCAAGCCCACCACTACAGCATGTCCCTAAAAAACACCACGTCTATACGGCTCCTAAATACCTCCAGGAATGGGGATTCCCCCACTTCCCTGGGCAGCCTGCTCCAATGCTTGACCAACTTTTCAGTGAAAAAATCTTTCCTAATATCCAGTCTAAACCCCGCCCGGTGAAACTCAAGGCCATTTCCTCTTGTCCTATTGCTCGGGAGAAGAGACTGACCCTCACCTCATTAGATACGAACCCTGTCAGGCAGTTGTAGACAGCAATAAGGTCTCTCCTGAGCCTCCTTTTCTCCAGGCTAAACATCCCCAGCTCCCTCAGCTGCTCCTCATAGGACTCCAGACCCTTCCCTAGCTCCATTGCCCTTCTCTGAACTCTCTCAAGTACCTCAGTGTCTGTCTTGACCTGATTTTGAGCTGCTGGTCAGACAGATATTTTTACAGTCTGAGATTTTTTTTTACACAGGAAAAATCAGGTCAAGTGATTTTTTTAATATTATATGGACAAACCAGTATCTGACAAATTTCTGAGATACTTAACTCAGTGATGGTTTCTTTGTACCTTTCTTTTTTATACCTCCATTGACAGTGTTTCTTACGTGCAGAGAACAGAGCTCATGTTTTATCATGTTCTATGCAGTTTGATGGGCTTCATGTCAAGAATAAGACTAAACAGAGTGATTACAAAAACTCCTACTAACAGTATAGAAATAGCAAAGAAGGGATGATTGTTTTAACCTTTTGATCCCATTCACTAGATTTTCTCCTCCTCCTGTTTGTCTGATTGTCATTCAGTATTTATCATTTATTTATACTCAATTTTATGATATTTCAAATTAAGGAAGAGTATTACCAATACATTTGCATAAGACAAAGTTCTCTTCAGCTACAAATCACAGTAGCTCAGTTGAATCCAGTAAGTTAACTTCTTGTCTGCATAGCTTGATTCAAGTTTATGCTTTTTCTTCTACATTTATGTGATGGACGGGCTGCAGCTGGTGTGCATTGCACATCCATATTCATTTCCATGAAGCTTAAATGATTCAAGACAGTTAAGGCTCTGCCACTAGCTTTCTTTATTTGACCCCAAACAACTGAAAAGCTTTCCTTTTCGGTCTTTATTTTGGATTTTAATTCTTGAAGATTTATAATTCACAGAGTAGAATCTTCTACAGCATATGGCATATCCCTGTTCAGTATGTAAAAAGGCTGCCCCACACTTGAAGGGGCAAAAGCAACAATTTTGTGACTGGAAAAGGATGGAACAAAGCAGTTTCTTTTTGAGTCCTTTGCATGCATGCACAGAAATGTGACTTCAGTTTAAGAAGCCCCTTTCCAGTCCTTGAACAAGTAGAAACGTTTCATTGTGGTTTCAAGACTAACCTGCCTCTGCAAACCTCCAGGTGACACTAGAGGATTGTTATGGTCTCATATGTCATGCTTTGCAGTTGGGAAAGGAAATACACCAGCAGCTCACAGGAAATTCTGCTTTCACCGTGTGTCCCTGGCTTTTGGAGATTTAATAAACTACACAGAGAAGTTACTTTCACATAAAATTATAAACGAAGAATTAAATTGAAGCATTCTGATTCCCCATTTGGCCACTAACATATCTTTTCTTTGACTGGATTTATACTGATTTGATGTACTGTGTTTTAGACACTGAAAGACAAAAAAATAAAAAGAAGAGGTTGCCATACACTAGATCAGCTGTAATATGTGACATACGCAAGCCAAGTGCGGAAGTTAGTTTTCTCTTTGATATTAATTTTCCCCCTCCAAATGGGCGAAATAGGTTTTCTCACCTCCATATTTCTCCCCTTCTGCATACTCAGGAGCAATAGTGGCTGATGAAAGTGTGTAGAAAATTTGACAGGTAAGGAACATTTATAATTTTTTAAATAAACTTTTGTGATTCTTTCCCCACATTTGAGTGAAGACTAGAACATAGGAAAAGCTGCAGAAACAGATACAAAAATGTCCTCTACTCTCCTAGGGTGAGGATTCCTTATCCAAGTGATGACCACAACATTTTAAGGCCCTGACTCTCTTTGCAGCCTTATTTATGGGGCTGTTTGGTTTTTTTGTTTGTTTGTTTTGTGGGGATCTAAGAGGTAATTAAGGTTAATGCATTCTCACTCTTTTCCATTTCACCACAATGAAAAACTAAAAATCTAATGTTCCATTTCCTCTTTTTTTTCCATAGCTGTGGCAAATATTAATTATACCTCAAACTACTTTTAACATAGCCGTGTGGATTAGCACTTGTAACTGACATTATGACATTCTTTTATGTGTCATTATCAGAGACAACCTAAATTTTGCCTGCAGAATCCAAATATAATTAGGGTGAAAACAACATAGGAAACTGAAGCCCCCCAAGATAAACGTAATATTTTGATTATTTAAGGGAGTATGCAGGGAAAAAGCTGCAAAAGAGTACCCTGGGACTTAAACATTACTCCTTTCTTATTCTCCCTTGTTGAAATATGATGTTTGGGTTCTCTTGAAATACCTCATGTGTCCCAGACTTTGTAGCTCTTAGGGAAGAAGCAAGTGCTGAATGGCAGTAGATTTAGCTTGAGCGTCCAAAGCACTTTTACATAGAGATTACAGGTCCAAATCCAACCCAGACTGGGCCAACGCTTAGTGGTGAGTCAAAGTTATGTGAAAATAATTAGACAACAGTGGAATTTATAGTAAATAGGATGCAGCATTACTACCACCTGCAGCAGTTAATTTGGCATTTTCAGGAGGCTAAGGGTTCCCTGGACAGCCCTGAGGCAGATTGATGAAACTGCTCAAGGAAGTTCGACCCGTTCTGTTTCTATGTTACGGACAGATAAGATTTTATTTTTAGAGCTTTTAATTTCGAGAATCTTTGGTTCCTCCAAAACATTAGCTTCATATTTAACAAGCAAAAATCACGATGCAGAAGTTTTTGAAAATCATATGTTAAATCAAGTATACTTGATATAATTATATTATAACAAGATTCTTCTATGTCTGACATTAGCTGATATGCCAAAACATTTTTCCACTCTGGCTTAACAAATAATTATTTTACTCTCTTAAATCAGTATTAATGTTTTATAAGTGCACCAATAAGTGTAAAAATTTTGAGATGAAACTTAATATTCATGAATACTTAAAACCCCCAGATTTTTATGAGTCATGATGGATCTGAGTTGAAAGACGTCCAGAGAAGAGGGAAAATTCAGAGTGGAAAATTACTAGAAATCAGGAAAACAGTTATCTAAGCTTATGAAGGTATTTTAATATGGCTGGCTACTTCCACACTTCGACTCAATAATTGTTTGCTGGATTTGGTCCGGAGAATTTGGGATGTCAGAGTGCAAGGATTTGCCTTGTCTACAGCTGTCTATAGCATTAGGGCGTGATGTGGGCGCTACCAGCAAATTTAAACTTCTCCTTAAAGAGGAGCCAGTATGTCAGTGCATGGTTTCTTGCAGGGCGACTTCTTTACCACATTGTGGTTTTGTTTATCGTTTTTTTTTTTTAAATATGCATTTACTTTTTTGAGTTTCACAAATATAAAAGCAGTAAGAAGCAGATCAGCAGTTGAGCCTACAGAGAAACCCACTGTGCACAAACCAAACGAAAAGCTATTTCTTTTTCCTGTTTTTAATTACTTCACGCATTAAAAAGCAGAAAACATCCGGCGTACAAAGCCCACGGTCACGCCGCACCCACGTGAATCACCACCTCATCACAAGGCCGAGAAACCGGGCGGGGAGGGAAGGAAAGAAGGGGAAGAAGGAGAAGAAGGAAAAGAAGGCAACAATAAAAGCAAAACAAAACAAAACAACAACAGAAAAAAAAAAACCCCAAGGAATTTCCGTTGCCAGGCCGCTCCCGCGCCCGCCCCGCGGGGGGGC
>VZTF01005904.1:188989-302294 GCA_013397755.1 Cnemophilus loriae
AATGCCCGACCCTCCGGCCGATCGTGCCGTGCGCCTCCGAGCAGCACCTCGGCAGCAGCAAGTGTTCTTGTCTCCATCCCTTTTTCGTCTATCCCTGCCTGCCCTAGGCCGGCTGGCCACCGCGCTTGCCCTGAGCCTTTTGCTCCAAGACCAGCAGCCACTCATCTCCCCTTTGCTTGTTAAATTGCTCCAGACATCCTTCACTGCTTTCAAGACGTGTCTACGTGTGTGTGTGTGTGTGTGTCTGTCTGTCTGTCTGTCTGTGCGGGGGGGGCGGTTAAGAGGAAGGAAGCAATGCTGATATCTGCTACACGCTAAGAAATTTTGTCTCAGACAAACAGGCACTCGTTCCCTACCCTCATGTATAGGCAAAATGTGGTCTTGCCTTGCTGAGTACTCAGGTAAGGGTTAGACTCACCCAAAGATACGGGTAAAATTTGAAAAGCAAACTGGCAGGTCATTGCTATAGAAGCAGTAATATTTCGTGGGACGGAGGATCCTGGTCTGGGGGAGGGAATGAAGTTGATGCTGATGTGTAACTGTTCTGCTTCAGGAGATCCAGGGCGGCTATTACACTGAATAGACCCATTTAATGGGGAAGTGGGCAGGGAAATGACAGAATCAATGAGATAAAAGTGGCCTGTGAAATGGAAAGGAAGTAAAAATACCACCAGTAGAAGTAGTGTTTTCGACTTGGAATTGCTATTACTGCATCATACTTTCCCTAATTCTCTTTTCCCACAAAGTAAGCTGTGTTTAGAATTACTTTATTAAGCAGTTTTATCGTGGGCTTCAAGCATATACATATCATATTTACAAGTATGTTTTTATAACTGGGAAAACTGCTGGGGTTTCCTCAGTTAAAAGAAACAGGCTCTTCTCATTCTATCTCCCAATGGACTTGATTGCTTTAGAGAAATGCTGTCTTTAAAAATCAAAGCAAGTGAAACTTGTTTAAGTTTAAGCACATGATAAAATTATTACTGTAAGCAGTGTTACCTGTTTTTGAAATCTGCAGAATTAGGATTTTAATGAATGGGTTTAATAATTTTTTTACGTTCTATAGCATACTGAAGTGTTTTGAGGTGAAAGAAAAATACACAAAATTCAAATGCTGGAGTGGTAATTTTGAGATGTGGTCTGTTTGAAATCTAATCAGAATTCGATAGGCGACTATCATTGTGATACTGATTTTTGCCATGAGGTGTTTTCAGCTGCCTGCTGCTTCTAAGAGACCTGTGGAGTTGTAGCAGTACAACTATTACATGAGTATCGTGTTGTAAAAGAGGCTCTTGAGTAAGATGCAAAACACATTTTTAATACAGTGAAAGAAGGTATTTTGCACTGTGGCAATGTATCTCCTGTTAACAAAAGAAAAATCGTTGGGGAAATGCTGCTTTAAATTTAGATGTCAAAAACCCAAGGGTTTTGTTTTTTTGTTGGAAAAACTACAGCTGACTGATCAGTAACCATATAGCACCATATATCCATGGCAGGTATTAACTGTGTTTTAAAGAGAAAAAGAAAGAAAGAAGCTTAAAAGTCTCAGCGAGACATTAACTAAGCTAGATGATAACTTGATTTCCACGGTGAACACAATGAGTATTTGTTTTTCCAGCTGTTACAATAGTTATGTAAGCAATTATTTTAAATATTTTGTTACCCTAATTTGGTACTAATAGCACAATGTTTTGGTTCACTGTGTAGTGCAGATCGCATAGTTTTCCACAGGGCTCACGTTTGCATTAGCTTAAAAGAATGTTCTAATGTTTTTTGTTTCCCCATACAACTGAACTTTATGTTGATTAATGTGAAATATCTGATTTGGGCAAAGTAGAGAATCACCATAAACAGAGCCTCAGCCATATGCTTCTAGTTACAGGGGCCTCTTTGTTACAAACACAAGAAATTATATTGGCATTGCCTTATTTTGAGTAGTTTCCTGTTAGTAATGGCATGGCTTAGTGTACAGGTTAGACCTTTACTCATCCATACCTGTGGAGTGTATAGTGACTACACTTTCCATGCAAGAGGCCAGTGCTGTTATTATGAATTTCAACACAAATAATAGATGTGCAGAGAGCACTCCTGTTTGTGCTACTTTGAGTTCTGCTTCTTCCTGGCTTTTTGAGCAGTAAGGCTCGAGAAGTGCCTTGCTGCCTGCAGAGTGATCAACATTTCTCTGTATGTGCTTGGTTTACGCTTTTCTCTGGTCCTGTAGTTATAGGGTTGCTCATATTTTCCCAGAAGACACCAGCCTTTCTACATATTTTTACCATGGATGCTATACTACTTTTTGGAGCTTCTTGATGCTTTGGCTTTTTAAAAATGATATATAATGTTTATGAAGGGCATTTTGTATGATGGCGGATGCAGCATTTTGCATGTTTGTGTAGGTATGTGTGAGCTTTCTATTTATACTGTTAGCCTGGTTAAAGATGATAATGTAAAGTAAGTATGTGGTTTGCCTTTTCTGGTCTTTTTGATTTTTTTTTTTAATTTTTTTTTTGTTGGTTCTTTGGTGTTTTGGTTTTTTGTTTTTGGGCTTTTTTCTATTTATTTTGCTTCTGAGCTACTCAACCTTGCCCATCTTCTAAGGGGATTCAGGTAAATCTTTTTTAAGAAAACCACTTTGCTGAAAGGCTGATCAACTCTGGAAGAACTGTCCCCAGGATAAACATTTTTGTGTATAGTCTTGGTATAGTAAGAAAAAATGGTGCAGATACAGGGTAGTCTCATTGCTTTTTTCTCCTTAAGTTCATATGTCATGTATTCTGTTGATTACAAAATTGCAGTTAATAACTGGGACTTAGAGCACTCACGTTTTGGCCTTGTATTATATTACCTGCTCAGAATAGAACAGAAAAGGAAAAGAAGGACAGACTCACCACCAGTATAACTCTCATTGCAGTCATCTGGAAGGAATTAGCAGTGGGATGAGAGAGATTGGTTTAATTAGACTACTGAAATCAGTCTCATAACTTCCTAAGGCCAGAAACGGCAGTTGAAGGTATCGACCAGATTAGTGCATTTGGTGGGAATTTTTCCACGGACTTTGGCCATGGTTGTATATATAACCGTAATACAAATTTTATGTGCCTTTTCTTTGTTTCTGACTGTTTTACAGGCATTTGAAGCTGAATCACAGAAGCATATATACTTCCCAGAGCTCTGGGCAGTGTTGAAGGCATGTGTAATCCACACTTCATTTGCTCCTAAGTTTTTGCAGGGATGTTGGACTAGGTGACCTTGAAAGCTCCTTCTCAATCCAAACCGTTCTCTGATTCTTTGCTCACCTCTGTAACTGAATCACCTTATCCTGCTGGGTGACCAACACCTCTTCCTTTGTTGGAATTTTGGCTGTTGTCCTTGGGTCTTGAAGGCCTAAGTAGTTTGGAACTTGGCGAGTGGAGAGCAGTCTCATGGTTCATTATCTGTAGTCAAGCTCATCTTCGAGGGATCCCTGTTTTCTTGGAATCCTGTAGCTCAGAGGTTGCACTGGGTATTAGGAACTTTACAGAGCTTGTTTGCTTGCTGGTGCAGGGGTGCCAACTGCATACCGAAGTTGAGTAGAGTGCTTTTCATGTCTGTATGTGTTCATTTCTTCCTTTTTGAGGGTAACAGTATTCACTTTCTGATACTGTACTCTTTAATCAACTGAAATGTACCTATCTCAAGCATTAGTACTTTCATTTATTTTTCAAAAACATGCATTGCAAGATACTACTTTGGTTTATCAACTTTTCTTGTACAGCCGATTCTCTCTATTTTGTAGATTTTGAGTCTTCTGACTATAACACAGGACATACATGAACAAGGCAGCTGAGAAAATTGGTTGGTTTTTTTCTCCCTGAAACTGATATCACAAAATTGACTAGTGTTATCTGAGAAAATACCCTTTTCCTTTTTTGCCTTCATTTCCTCCTGTCATGTAGGTAATAATAAAATATAAAAGAGTGCCATTTAACTTCATGAGGTTTAAACAGTGTTACTTTTCTTACTGTGCTTGCATAATTTTAAACCATGCAGTATTTGATTCCGTGTTCCCACATGGCAAATCGTAATGCATTGCATGCAGGGCAAACATCTCGGGATGCTATTTGCAGTTTACAGCCCACAGAAATGTCAGGCATTTTTAAGGGTTATTTGTGGGATAGTTAAAGAAGGCTGGATGAATTTTGTTTCCAAAATCAGCTTGAGATTTGATGACCATACTGCTTCAGCTTCCTTCATTAGTATGGAAGAAGCAGGGAGGAACAGAGCACATATCTGATACTGAAAGCTCAAGTAGTGGGGGAAGGGAAAAAAAACCCTTTTGGAGTGCTTGCAGCGTGGCAGTGGGGAACCACTGCAGAGATGGCAGCTGGTGCATACTTTCTGATGGCTCGGAGGCAGGTCCACTCTAATGGCCAGTCTGTTAGAGAAAGCCTTTAGGTGGTTCTTTGTGTACTCATGGGGAATGTGGCCTGGCTTGAAAATGTGGAGAAGTGGGGCTCCACCGCACCATAGAAACGCTATTTTTAGAATAGCCAAATAAGCAAAATGTGTGGACACCTTTCACCCTCACTTTGCAGTATGCCATCATTTTCATGGGTAGCTATGGCGGGATGTTGTGCTTGAGGAGGTCACGCAGAGCAATAGCTGTTTTTTGCTCCCTTGTTTGTGAATCTGTAACAGAAACTGTAACAGTTGTAAGAAGGCAATTAGTAACATTTTTTATTCAGTCTCCTGAGACACAAAGTATGCAACGAAGAGGCAAAAACTGTTGGAGAGACCTCTTACTTTGCTGACGGAGAAATGTTATACTGCGTTATTTTTGTATGTTGAAGTTTTTTGTTACATAGGGGGAGTAAAGGGAAAGTGATCAGTGATGGTGGCCTGCTAACTTTTTTAGCAATGTGTAAGCTTTTGATAGGTTTTAGAAATAAGAGAGTTAAAGTGCTGAATACATGTACTTCAGAATTAAGTCATACATTTCATTTTCCTGCTTGCACGTGTGCTTGCACTTGTGCTTTAGTTGACCGTTGTTTTGGAATTGTACAGTGCATTGTCCTGGTTAGATTAATAACACTTTTGTACCTTTGGCTTTGCTTCCTAAGCACTGCTTTTATAATCTTAAGACTTCTCAGAACTACTAAGATGGTGTGTGCTTAAAATATTTCCACTTTACATTTTTTGGAAACAGGAACAACATTTTTAATGAAGGAAAATTTATAGCAAAAGACCACTTTAAAACCTTATGACTTGCTTATCTACTGTTAAGATTTCTCTAGGAATTGGGTACTATCATGTCTTTGAACATCTGCACTCATATCTGTCTTTAAAGTTTTTGTGTACAGCACCTCTAAATTTGTTTTTATGTGTGGGTTCTTTGTTCTTGCTGCTGTGGTCAGAGAATAAAACAACTGTTCTAAGATCTTGTACTTTCTATTACAAGAGATTATTCTGTGTTTTGGATTGGTATCAGTATACTGATCCAAACACCTCCTTAGGTGTTTAAGCAATGCTGTGTTTTCACGACATTCTTCAACAGGCTTCCTTCCTCCCCGAGTGCTGAAGTATCAAAATCTCCCGCTGCCTTCTTGATATGTTCGAGTCTTAATCATAAATGTTATTCAGGTTTTTTTTCTGTTGCTTCCCAGCATCTCTTTTAGAGATTAGAACAATGCTTAGTTTCAGCATTTTTTTCTGTTAGAGCCTATCCAGTGTAGATGCTGTGTAAAGTAACACACCCCTCATCATAAATACGGTAAATGAGGAAGCTATGTCAGCCATCTCCTGTCCAGAAAGAAATGCATCGCTTGCCCAAGCTGATGACCTTCATGTATACTTACCAGTTACCTAGCAATCTCTGGAGTTTTAGCCTGGTAACATGGAAGAGGTGCTTAACATCAGGTACAGTTATTTTTCTTTAAAGTGAGAGGAAGTGAAATAGTCATAGTTAAAATTGCAATTTTCCTACTCTTAATATTCTGTACTCTTAATACAAACTCAGACACTGCAGAAAAGAGCAGTGCTCAAGAGCTTTACAGGACAGCTTGAGAACTGATGTTGAAATGATGGCTGACATGGGGGAATGTACTGAAAAATCAGATAAGTTTTTCTTAACTTTTATACTGATAGAAACTCCTCCTGAGTTTTCTTTTTTAAAATAGTAAATGGCATAGGTCATCTGCTTTTAATGCTAACTACCTTCTTGCAACTAAGACAAGAGCATGTGTCTTGAAGCTTGGATAACTACACAAAAGATCAGATAAAGTAAGAAGTTTGCTTTTCTTTGGAAGTGAAGTTTCTTTCTACCTGCATGCAGGCAGTCAGATGCTTATACAATAGCACAGGTGAGTTCACACTCTGAGCAGTGCTCCTGTGAATACTTCTGATGCAGAAGAGTAGGTGATGTAACACTGCTACACAAGTGCTGGCTGATATTTGTCAAATTTTTAACTGGAGCATTTGTAACTGTCACAATAAAATATATCTATTCTAGTTTAAGAGTCTGTAATGTTGGTATATTTATATATGCTGCAGAAATGATTTTTTTTCATTTGCCTATCATCTGGTGTGGTGATGGAAGATTTCAGAAGCAAAACTTCAGAACATGATTAGTGAAAAGTGTTTTCATCAAATCTTTGTATCTGATGTAAAGGAGGAACACTGGTAAAGATGTATAAATGAGAAAATGTAGTAAAGAAAAAAAACAAAACCAAACACAAAATGCAATGCCAAAGAACAAATAAAAATTATTTACAGTTATATTTTTTAGTTATGTGACTGAATTTTAGTATTAGCACATACTTGAAAGCTTTCTAGGTGTCGGTGGTAGCCTGCAAAAGTTTGGGTAAATAAATATAATGAGGAAATCTCTTCACCTGAATTCCACCTGAACAGCAATAGCCTTTGAATCAATGTTGTTCATTAATAAATTAATCTGAGTGATAGCCTTTATGAATGTTTTCCTAAAAGGGGAGTTTTTTTTTCTAAATTTACTGGTTTTGTTCTTCACTAGGCTTCTCTAAGTTCATTTTAGTTAAACTGCTGTTTACTGCTATGGTTTTGGGTGCATCTGAACATTCACTCAGGTGGTTGCTCCTGTGACATTTTAAGTTAGTTTATTTATTTATTTATTTATTTCCTTAATTGTCTGAGATGCAAAATAAAAATTTTTAATTGTATTTCAGTTGGAAAAATGGTTAGAGAACATGATTTCATGCAGTTTTATAAACGATACTTTCAGTAACCATTTAAGTCTAAGATGAGAAGGATGGCAGAATGGTAAAGATGACCGTTACTTGCCCTGTGAGTTAGCAGTTGTTTGTCTGAAATGAAGTAAGTACAACTCTGTGCCCTATTTGCATAAGTGTTCATTGTGAAATGAACTACCTCTGTTGATTTGAGACTGCAGAATGATTGGTAGGAGATACTTACGCATGGAGTTAAAGTACTTAAAGCAAAACAATATGGCCTTGATTTATGGAAAAATACACAATAATCGTAGGAATAACAAAGAATAATTCCATGAATCTCTTCATGTAAAGATGTATGGTGAAGAACACAGGGATTTTGTTTGGGTTTTTTAGCTGCATAGAAGATTTCCTGCTTGAAGTGTACATAGACTATAAATAAATACATATATTTAAAAAGAATTACTTCATGGAGATGGAGGAGTATCAGGCACAGCTGTTGCCTAGAAATTACTTCTTTAAAAACAAATTATTAAATCTGTAAGTAATCTTATTCCTTTGTTACCTCCTGAGCATCAGTGAAGTCAGAATTCAGTTTGAGCAACCTCATATCTAGAGAATTTAGAATGTGTTCATCTCCTTTTTTATGCAAACCATATGTGTGTGTCGTGGGTAGACTTCTGGGGTTTTTTTCTTGAAGTACAAAAAATGAAATAGAAAAAATCTTTTTGTTTCCATAAATGTGGTGTTTGCAGCTCAGTTTTTAGCTTAGCCTGTTATTTCAGTGGGATAGGTTTTTCTAAGTTGAGATTGACCAATAGATTAGGTGTCTTCTCTCTTCAGAGAATTGTGTTTAGATCTTGTGAAATCTATAAATATGATACTTCCTGTCCTTTTTTCAGGAGAAAGAGTAAAAGTCTTGAATGGTCACAGCAATGTGACTATATTACCTATGTGACACAAGGGCGTGTCCTATTCCTTAGTACGAGGGAATGAAGCCCACAAATATCATTAATCAGCACTATTTTGGAATATTCTGGTTATAGCATTTAAGGATGGGGAAATTAGCACATACATTTGCCACAGTTTAAATGTTTCCTGCTGCTGTCAGTGCTGTTTGTGAATTACTTGTAGTTTTTAGTTTTGTCCCTGTGTTGATGTTTGAATTTGAATTTGGTGTTTCCATGTTGTGCAAATTGCCCTTCATGTCTTGACTGGCAAATTGGGTGATCCTACATCTGCTAATGTTGATGGACTTCTTACATGATACCCTATGTAACAGGATATTTCTGGGGACAGTTGCTACTTCCTGTCAGCTTAGAGTTTATTAGTAAGAGCCGTGTAACGTTTATGCTTTCAAGTTCTTGAACAAATTAAAATGATGCAGAGAAGAATCGGAATGCTAATTGAGAAAATAGTCTTAGAATAGGATCATATTTCAGTTTGATAATATTCAGAGAAATATGTGGTCAAAATTCTCTTGAGTGGTTTAGAAAGCAGATTTGCCTGGTCCACTCTCCAAATGCTGTTGCAAGATGTCAGAAAGACACAGCATTTTGCTAAAACAACTGAAAATTTGGACTATCCTGATATTTCCACTTCTGGAAGTGGTGGGAGAAAAGAAGAAAATGCGCTGGAAGAACTGAAGATCGTTTTCTAAACCATTACAATAAACTTACATTCACACCATTCAAATTCATCGTTGATGTTCTGGGAAGTATTAATTTGATTTGTGTACTGACATAAGCAATTTTGTAAGTCTGGGAAAGGCTTTTACTGGCTCTTGAGCATAAGAACAGTTGTACTGGGTCACTCCAACCTTGGCAGTAGTTGATAATTGTTGCAGAGAAGAGAGCAGAACAACAGGGCAAACAAATGCATTGTCACACAGTTACGGAATGTTCCCCAGCCTCCAGCATTTTGACCCTCTGTGTTTTTTGTCTTCTTTTTTTTTTTTCTTTTTCTCTTTTCTTTTAAACATCTGAGCTTTTGAAAGTTTAGAGGAAGTCCTTCCTGAATTTAACTGTATTCCAGAATAATTTATATTTGTGTATTATTATGTGTATTATTAAGTGGTCATCATAGAAATTTTAAGAGACTGTAATTCCAGTTTGGTTTTAGTCATGCTGATATGCAGTAGTTATAGTTGTGTATCTTGTAGTGCAGAGAGATGACATTCTAGTGGGATTTTTTGGGAGGGAGAGAGGTGGGGAGACTGGGAATAAATTTGTAATTCACCAGGTCTCTATATATCAAGACTTACTGCTATGATTCTTGTCATCAACATCATGTCTTTTTGGGAGTTGAGGATGTAACTCTAAATTTAAATGGAGAACTAAATTAAACATTTTCTCTCTATGAATAGACAAGTTTTTTTTAAATAACAGTTATATGCCTTGGTACCTTATGTAGCTCTAACTAATACTATTTAATACTATTTTCATAATCGGTCTTGGAGGAAGCTTGTGCAGGACACTAGATTTTGTATTGCTATAAAGCATTTGAAGAATAGTTTGTTTATCAAAAACAATATGTAATTAATTTTCAAGTCAGTGTTGTAGTTATCCTTTGGAATGGTCCTTCAGTTTTCTCTTTCTATCCTGGGAAAGTTCTTAGCATTTCAATGGTGAAACCCATTTTTTAGAAGTTTTAGCAGTAAAGCAGTGCTGTTTACAAAGCTGACCTACAAGATCACACACTGGGAATAATTAACATAATTCCGAGGTGAGGATGTCAGAATGGCTTTTCTACACATATAATCTCAGTGTCTTGGTTAGAAATAATAAGACAGCATTTTGGAAAGTGGTCCGTTTTGGAACTGCTCTTCAAGCTGACTGCAACACCAGACTGTTTATTTCCTGCCGCCTTTATCTGTACTTAGGAATATTAAAATAAAATTTAAAAAGTCCTTTAGTTTACAACATTTTATGCACAGCTGTAAAAGACAAATCTGTACAATCACATTAGGCATTTAAATTTTACTTACTTTTTTTCAGAAGCTCATATGTGCCTAAGTAATCCTGATACACGATTTCCTATTTATCTGAAGTTCTAACGACTCCTGGATCCTACCTTGAATATGCTGTCTTTTCCACTGCTTTCTAGTTCATAGGCATTTTTGTATGTGTGATGGTTAATTTCTACCTGAGTGATGTAGGAAGAGGAATATTTTTACTTTCTTTGCTCACTGCCACGAAAGAGAGGATGTGTGCTTTTTTTCCATATTAGTGAGCCAGTTTCATATATTCATAGCTTTCTTAAGCTATGAATACGAGGGTGAATACAAGCTATGAAATAACAAGGGTGAAAATAGTCTGAGTTCTTAGTTTTTGTTTGCTTTCTGTTTTCACGAACATGAGTTACTGGAACTTACCTATATTCAAAATAAAGTGTTCTTTGTATGGTTCTCCCATGAAAGCTGTGGGAATCAAACTAAATAAATCTCTAGGTGCATTCTGCAGAAATCACTCTTTTAGTCATAGGTACTTTTCACGGGGTTATTCTCAATTGTTAAAACTTGATATACATGTGGAATTTTTTAATCTAAAATTTTCAAGTCTTATTTGCCAAAACTTTAATACCACATTATACCAGCGTGAGGTATTTCCCACCTTATGGTTGGTTTCAAGTGTGATAGCAGAATTTAAACTATGATCAGAGAGGACATCTGTCTGGCTTAGTATTCAGTACATTTTCCAACATAACTACATTAACTTGATACTACAAACAGATAGGTTTTTATGTTTTTACACTATAAATTGAGACATACTTTCAATCTAAACATATATTACTGTGCTTTTGATAATCACCATGCACTAATTTTTTTGAATCTGGTGAAGTAGAATTGACGTGTTAATATAAATAATACAGGAGTGATCTATGTCACAGAGTTTGCTTTTTTTATGTGGCTTTCTAATCTTTCATATTCTCAGGTTTTCCGTGTCTTTTCCACCTTTTGAATTCGATGTAAATTAAGAATACTTTAATATCAAGAAGATTACATAATTGTCCTGATTTTTTTTCTTTTTTGCAACAAGTTGGTAATGGTAGGATATGACTTATTGGTGCCTCATTTCATTATTAAAGGTCTTGATTAAAATGTGTTTTAGGAGGTTGATTACTTATCATATAGTCTTACTTAGGCACCTCTAAGTAACTGATTTCTGATGTTTCACTGCTTTTAATAACTGATAACTCATTGCTGTTTCGTTGGAAGTGGAGAACAGTGCATTAATGTTTCTAGTTGGTATATTTCACTCAACTTCCTTCATTTTGGCAGCATGTACTTTAACAAGCTACTAAGAACTGCTTAACAGTATGCAATTACATGGCATTTACACTCTAAAAATATCTAATAAATGTCGAGGTGTATAGGAAGTTCACCAGGATTATCCATTATCCAATCATTACTGTGATTCTTTCAGTAAGAGGAAGATACCTCTTGTGTTCTTAGTCAATGGTGAGATGCTTGACTGTGGTGAAGTACAACTTCCTTCTTTAAAGGAAGTATTTAGGAGTATTTAGTATTTTATTTCACTTTTTGGCCTTGTGATTCTAGTAAGTGTGACATCAGCTGCTAGTGCAGTCTCTCACTTAAGAGTTACTGTATATGCATTGGCTACTTTGTACAGCACTGTGTACTGTTTTAGCACCTGCCTAGTGATGCATATAATACACACTCCTCAGTTTAACTCATGCCTGACTTCAGAGTTACTGAATTATTTGTGTGCTATCGCCTACCATTCTTTTTTTTTTTTTTTTTTTTCATTCACATGTGCATAACAGAACGGCAAATGGGCATGCTGCTAGCATACTGAATGTGGTCAAACAATGCTGCTAAATCTGTCAGGCGAAGGGAGTTGTCACTTGTGCTAATACAGCTATTGCTGGTTGTATTTCATCCCTGCATTAGATGTAGCGCTAGCTGTTTTGTGTAGCTGGACTTCTGTCGTGTTCTTTCTCTCTGGAGAATGGGATCTGTCAGAATGCATCATGGTTCTCACTGGGGAAAAACAATGTCACAGTCCTGAAGGGGTGAAAAAATGAGTCAAGCCTTAAAAGGTCATGAGAGTTTAAAAACAACGAAAACACAACATTGGAGATTTTTAATATACATGCATCTGTGAATTACTTTAGGCATAGAAAATCATGGAGTTCTTGAGGCTAGAGTTTTAAAAACACCAGCTTTGCTTTGTGCTGAAGATTATAATTTTAAGTACAGGGTGTTAGTGCAAAGAATTGTGGGTGGGAAACTGTGTTTAGTGTAACAGAAGTAAACAGAACAACTACAGCACCTTCGAAGTTTTTGCTGTCCAACAAAAGCAGACAGAGAGAAAATGAGACTAATGGTTAGCAAGCTAAGCTGTTGCTGCAGGGCACAAGTGGGCTGACTTGCAATTTTTATATGTATCAACAAGTTTTTAGATGACATTTGAACAAAGTGGCTTTCTGTACAATAATTGGGACAACTTGCCAGTTGTAAAGTCCAGGTAAAAAAAAAAAAAAAAAAGGTTGCTTATTTCTACTGAGCATCATGTGGAACAGGTCTTGCTTCAACCACTCTACGTGTGAATGGCTCAGTGGCACGGCTACTTCTGAGTGAATTTTGTAAGAATTCAGTTTGAGTCAGTAACTCAGGAGAGAACTAACATAGTCAGAAGAACAAAAAAGGGATTCTACTGAGATACTTGGCAGGATAATTTTACTGTGATTTTGAAGACGGATACTGAAGTAGTGTAAAGGATAAGGGTGTATTATACAGTGGGACAGGAGAGGGAAGGAAAGTAAGGGAAGGGGTTGTGCATCTTTTGGCCGAAGAAAGCTGGAAGATCAGTTCAGTCGTTTTGCACAGTTCAACCCAGAAGCACCATGGGAAAGAATGTGAAGATACTTTGTTGTTGCTGTGGGCCAGCTGGAGATCATAGAATCGTTTTGGTTGGAATAGACCCTTGATCATGGAGTCCAACTGTAAACCTGACATTGCCAAGTTCACCACTAAACTGTATCCGTAAGTGCTATGTCTGTGCATCTTTTAATTACCTCCAGGGATGGTGACTCAGCTACTTCCCTGGACAGCTTGTTCCAGTGCTTGACAACCCTTTTGGTGAAGAAATTTCTCCCAGTACGAGTCACCATATCAGTAATAAATGGAGTGAGTCAGGAAAGAATAGACTTTTGAGGGGTCTTAAAATAAAAACAAGTAGCTTCTCTTCTTAGTTTTTTGTTTCAGATACAAAGCAAGAACTTCTGAGGAGCTAGAGAGTAAGAGCTAAGAAATCTCTGCAGCAGTGATAAGAACTGGGGTCCTTAAAACAACACACACAACACCAATTAGCTCAGTTGGTTAGAGCAGAGTTCTGCTAACACTAAGGTTGTAAATTCAATCCCTGTATGAGCCATTTACCGAAGAGTTAGAGTCAGTGATTCTTGTGGGTCCCTTCCAATTCAGAATATTCTGTGAATCTGGGACACACCAACAACAGCCCCTTCCTCTCCTCCCATGACTTCCCCCCCCCGCAAAACAAAACAAAACAAAAGCCAACAAAAATCCTACCCCTAACAAACACAAACAAACAGGAAACCAAACAACAAGAAAAAGTCTTTGTCAACACCAAGATGAACTGTTAAGCTTGACAATGAAATGTTAAGGCTATGATACTTCTTCGGAAGATCAGTCTGTGATTTTGTGCTATTCTTTTTTCTATTTCTGCATTACTTGGTGTTTCACAGAGCCTTTGTAAGATATTGTGACAGAAAAATAGACAGTGCTGGATCTGATCTGTGGTTACAGGAAAGCCACATGGCTTACTTTTTAGAATCCAGAATGTATTTAGTCTATTTGCAAGCCCATTTCAATGTGAAGGACAGACTAGCAAAAGACTGAATCACCATTTGTGGAGTCACATTCGTTCGTTTAAATTCTTTTGCATCTGTGACATGAAGTTTTCTTAGTCCTGCCTACCTTCCTTACTGGCTTTACTTTTACTAAAAATGAGTCATGCTTGAGTAAGTAATATGAATTTTCTACTTCTTTGTAATATATGATGCATTTTCAGAAGAAGGAAAAACAAGATAGGCAGTCTTTCCTTGAAGTTACTATGTCACAATTATTTCGTTAAATTTTTTTTAGGATATGTTTTATGAGAAGGTTCTTCTGATGTTTAGAACAAGACTTCACCTGACAATATTTGACCAAAAAGGCTTCTGTTATTTTATTCCTTCTGAGGTAATATGCTATGAGAGGGTCTTTATTTCCTTACTGTCTTGTTTTTTTGCAGCAGTAGTGGTTTTGATAGGATTGAACAGTGAGACAGCTAACTTGCTCTATTTATATTATCAGTTCAGTAGTGGAAATGTCTGTCATGTTCTCAGTTCTCTCACAGTTTTGTAGCTTTTATTCTGGAGTCCCGAGTATGCTTCAAATTACTTATCTGCTAATAAAGCTTCTGGGAAATACCTGACTGCCCTGCTAAGCACCACAAACATGTCTTTCCTCAAACTTTTCAGTCTCTAAAAATGGATTTTTCCTCAACAGAAGGAGGACAAGGTGACGGAAAAGTTGCTGTAACTGCAGTTTTTCATGCAAAAATAGAAGAAAATGGTTTTAGTATACATTTTATTTAGGCGTCCTTATTATACAGATCTGTCATTGCTATGGAATTGTTGCTGTGGGAAATTGTAGTATCATTGTGTCCGTATTTCTTCACATCCAAACTGACTGCCTTTTTCCAAAGGGCAACTCACGCACCTCTGAGCTAATGCCAGCTTTATCAGATAGCCAAGCAGGAATGTCCATTACCATTGCACAAGAGGTTTTCTGGGCTGGTTCCGTGGTCTTTCCTGCCCATACGGCGAGCTTAGTCTTCGTAGGGGTTTATCGTGCGTATGTAGCCATCTGCACTTTCAAAATTAAAACATACTTTCAGTCATTTTGGAAAGTTACGTTGCTGTAAGACTGCTCACCTGGGATCTTTCTTGTGGCATAACGGGGAATTCTACAGGTCCGAAAGTGTTGTGAGCCGGGGAAATTCCCACACCTTACCCAAGGCAGGCCAAAGCATAGATATGAGCCAAACCGTATTTTCAAAGAAACCAGATTACAAGGAAGTTATTATCCTCTCCTGTTGTGTTCTCTTGAAATTAAGGGGCTATATGATATGAACCATTTATAGTGCCATAACTAATTCAAACTACTGGTTTTCAGTGTGCCCCACCCCTGAAAGTGTTCAAGGCCAGGTTAGATGGAGCAACCTGGTCTAGTGAAGGATTCCATGCCTGTGGCGAGGGGGTTGGAACTAGGTGATTTTTGAGGTCCTGTGCAATCCAAACCATTCCACGATTTTATGGCTTGTTATTATGGCTTATTGCAAACCTCTTAAACTGAATTAACCCCTGGAAAAGCAAATTGTGCGGAGGAATCCTAGACCTGGTATAGATCCAGTAAGATTCTCACTGTCTCTAATTTCCATGATCATATCAAAGATTTTTTCTTCTTTTTTTTCCTCGGGATTCAAAGAGATCCGTGCACGTATTCCAATTTAAATTCAAAGTTATTAGATATCTGGTTTTACTATGCACACTGCACAGCAGTGCGAGATAGCTGTGTCTGTACTTGTGTATCTGATGGTTGACTTTGCGTATTCTGTGATTAGGTTTGTGGAAGAAGATCTTTCATGTCAAGCTGGTGCTAATAGAAATTGATGCCCACGTTTAAGAACTTACCTTGTTGTCCCAAAATCTCACTGATCCTTTGTTTGAAAATTACCACAATTATATGGTGTGACAGTAGCATGTCTCTACATGTGCTGAAGTTTCGTTATAAACACCATAGTCAATACAGTTGATTACCTTACCCTTGAGTAGGCATCTAGCAGCTAATCAAGCTAATGGCGTTTGATTTCACTGGCTGGTAAACAAAATTTTCATTGAGTGCAGTGAGTTAACAGGTTAGTACACTTTAGCTGGGGTGCCTACCTGTAAGTGTCATAATTTTAAATAATGTTTTGATTCCTGACGATGGTGCAAATACAGGTCTTGTCTTTCCAAACATATTCTGGATATATCAATAAGATTTCTACTTATATTTGCTTTTCTAAATTTGTTGATTTAAGTTTTTAAACTACAGGAAATGATGTAAAAGCGTGATTTGTAAAGAAGTAGTGAAGATGATGCTTTCTTCACATCTCCAAGGCTTGATTTCCTTTGCGTAATGAAAAATACACAAATACACTTTTAGGAGGAACAGGAAGGTAGAGGACTGTGTATATGCCGCAAACTCAGCTGTAGCTGTTCCATTCTGCAGTAAGAGGCAAGTTTTTCTTACTGAAGTTAGTGTGGGACACCACGCACAAAAGCTCTCTCTTTGCTGCTTTAGATGCCTGGTGTTCAGGCATGTCCTAAAGACTTCATTTTATGTAATGCAGTTATTTCTTCTTTTTGGTAATGTATTACTTTCAGTAGTTTACATCTTCATGATAGCATTAGTTTTTCATTTATCTCAAACTGCTGATACCTATCCTCAGTGTCTAATCTAAGACTCCATGCAAATCCTGCATGAAATACGTCCCTTTAAAAACTGCCCTGCCACAGTACCACTACGTACAGAACTTACTGCAGTGTCTGTTACGGTACACATTGTGCAGCTCCCTGGGCCCATCTCCACTCTGTGCTGCCTGTTCCACTCTGCCTCAACTTCCAGCCTTAATTCCAAAAGTGGGACAAGAGTGTCTCTTCTCATCATGGTACTCGTTTTCTGTTTTCTAGCAGGATGCAGGGTCATCAGTTGGTATATGAATACTGATTTGTGGGGTTTTGTGGTTGTGAATGGGGTTTTTTCTTTGTCTGTTTTTGTTGGGATGGTGGACCCTTAAGAAGAAAGGAGACATTCTTAAGCCTTTTGTTTACCTTGTAGTTCACTTCCCATGTCACTGGAAGGGCCTAGCCCTCTATTTAAAGCATCATTGTAGAAAGCAATTAATGTGGATAGCAGAAAAGAGGTCCCATCTTTCCAAAATCCCACCAACCCTTTGTCTGGAGGAAAATAAAGGAATAATGTGGCGTGGCAGTAACATGCTATATTTTTTACTTCTGTCTTTCAGTTTACTTTGTCTTTAAATTACAAGGGGATTAAGGGTAACGTTGTTCACTTACAAGATATAGGGATTGGCGTTTCAGACACTAAATGGATTTCTTTGTCAACTGCAAATCTAAGATACTGATTAAAATCTGCTTTAAAGTAAGAGTGTCTCTCTTCTATGGCCTTTAGCAGTTATTCTACAGAACTCAGGTGTGCGTGGTTTTGGTCCCTAGCAGAAATCAGATTGATGCTTCTTGGAGCGAAAGTGCTCTGCATCCCTAACTGAGACCAAGAGAGTACCTATTATATTTATGAAACTGCATGTTGAATGCATGATTAGATTTTTCTTCTTTTTCATTTTTCTTTTACTGTATCAGCTAATACCATGTTTTCTTTTCCAGACCCTTGTGATAATATGAGAGAGATTCTCCAAAATGTGGCCAAATTACAAGGCGTGTCAAATATGAGAAAACTAGGTCACTTGAATAATTTTACTAAGGTAAGAGCTCAAATAGTGTCATAGAATAAGTGATTGTATGGGTAAAATCTTGCATATTTACTCTGTCAGACATTGGCTGGGACATTAAAGAAATTGCTTAATATCACAGAACAGTACTCGACGCCTACATACTGTGGGAAAAGAAGGTATCAAATAAGGACAAGCAAATATGTGAATGCAGGGTTATGCTGAAGTTTGCATGCCTGTCCTGCTGGCTGAATGTTTGTAGTATTTTAGTGCTTGGAAGATCGAAATATCTCCCAATTAATAGGTTAAGTTGCATAACTAGAGCTAAAGATTTGGTTCCTGCTCTGCAGAATCAAAGTCAAAAATGTAAAATGCCAGACTTTCTGAATGTAAATAGATTGAATATGGTGAAGGGGGAGGACGGTATCGATGCACATTATATGCAGTGGTTGGACACTAATAGAATAGGAATTACAACTTTCACTGCAGTTTTCATAGTGAAAAAGATTTAAAGGGTCCATTTCTGGAATATGTCCGTGTTGATGATTTTTTATGTGCTTCTGCCAAATCGTGGACATGTGAGAGGTATGCGCTGAAAATACAAGATATATTGGAAGCTGTCATTGTGAGCTGATGAGGCAAGAATTAAAAATTTACTGCAGGATGAGGGTGTAAGCTGAAGAAAAAAACATGGAAGATGTTCAAGACAGCAAGTAACATTTTTTGGGTAAAAGAGAAACCTGTGACTAGAAGCTGAGAGGGCTCATGGGAGGTAGTCGGGGAGTTAGGGAAGAGGTGTTCGTTGTAGGATGGGGTGGTTGTGGTTGGACCAGTGTTTCATTTGTCAATGCAAGGGAAACATGCATTGCAGTCAGCGAGGCAGGAGACATTGGAGCTTCAGTGTGAGCCTTACCCAGATTGATGGACTGTTAGAAGGACATGGTATGTTGTACTCCTTTCTGATAGAGATAGGGGAACACACCTGAAAATGCAAATGGAATTCCTGTGACTGAGGATGGATCCTGCAACCAGCAGCAGCCGAGAAGTAATGTAGTAGAGGAGAATTTGGGGGATAAAATAAGGTTTGAATTACAGTTGCAGATAAGTTTGTTACGAAGAATTTAGTAAGATTGCCAGGAGTCCAGCAGACATTTTTGAGCCAATCTTAAGTGAAAGAGCGAATACTCAAGGGAAGATGTGGGGAACCAGTTGGCGTGAGAAGGACAAACATGCATGATAACCTTTGAAGTAGGCATCTTGGCTGTTAACGGCACTCCTCATGAGATTGACCACTTCAGTGGTATTGTGAAAGATTCACTTAACAGGAGGGTGAGTACTGAGAACAAAATCACAGTAGCAAATGAATTTATCTTCTAATGCATTCATAGCAAATCTGTAAGTGTTCCATTTTCTGGGTTGGTTCAGAGCGTGTGCAGGTGCATAGCATTCACTAAGAAATGGAAGTTCCCACTGAAATCTCTTCTTTGGGTCATCAACTTGTATCTGTCAGACATCAACCATTGACACAACGCTGCGGTTTTCACCGGGATTCCAAAATGTGTTGCAAGAAAGCCCTTTATTCTGCTAGAAAAGTCTGATGAATAGCTGGGTTTCCTTTTTGTGATAATCTAGAAACTTTGAAATGTGAATGCTTCCAAATTCTCTAGTAATCTTAAATTAAAGAGCTGGATTAGGTTTGTAGATGCACGATTCGTGGTCAAAAGTCAGTATTTGAAACTACGGATCTTAAAACAGTGTCAATTTTGCTACTGAAAACCAGATGTTAAGCACCCATAACTGTGATAAATTAATAAATATATATGTTGTAATTAAAAGATGAAGCAAATATTCTTTTTAAAAGATAGTTTTGAGAAATTGCATGATTCCATAATTGAATATTTGAAGAATATTTGGGGGTTTTGATAAACCCAGTATTGAAAATGGAAAATACTTACCGAAGTGGAAGGACAGTTTTCATAAATTGCACTTAAGACTGGCAGGAAATTATGAGTTTGTGAAAAGCAACTTAATAAAATTAAATATGATGTTTGAAGGTGGAGACTGTAGTTCGTAACCTGATTTTAATTCTAAATCAGAATCACCCTGCATGAGGGAATCATACTACTCAATTTAATATTGAACACTTGTTCTTATATTCATCTCCCTGGAATATGCGCTTTATAAGTGTATAACTTAGTGCATTTGGTTTTAAAAACTCTTCCTGTTTTCATTGAACTGTAAATGCAGTTAGGAGAACAGAATAAAATAGAATAAAAGTTGCAAATTGTACTGTACTGCCTTGTGGTTGGAACAATTCTGTGTTTTTCATTCCAGTGGTTAAAAGTGAAAGCCTGGAGCTTGGCGAGATGGTTTTATTTCCTTTTTGCACTCTATTCTTCTACCATGAGTTGGTATAGTCTCAGTTCCTCCTTTGTGAGACAGGAATGTGAGTAAGATTGATGTGCTAAGGGCTGAGGATGTTGGTATCCTGTCTTGGAATTATAACGAATATGAACATGATTTGTTTATAAATGGTTACATTTTGTGGTCCATTTTTGAAGAGCTACTTGTTATCTGGGATATTTGTACTATGGACGGCGAAAGGACCTTTGAAAATTTTTAATAGCATATTTCAGGTAAAATAATACGGAAAATCTATTACTCTCCTGCTAGAAGTATTACTATACTTAAAAGAAAACATCTGAACTAGTCTAAGCAGTTGCTCCCAACTACCCCACATTTTTCCTTCAATGACTGTGAATCTCACTATTCTAGTTCTTCAGTCAGGGAAAGCAAAATGTTTTTATTATGTGGAAAGTAATGTAATTTACTCCAAATGTGGAGTTTCCTGATAAGGATCATGATAGACACCAAGTTTTGTAATATTTTCAGGAATCTGAGGTGTGTTCAGGTTCCTTTACTTGAAGCTGGACTGGATTTTTAAAGTGAGATCTGTTCCCCTCACCTCCATTTTTTAAGGAGCAGGAACATAATCATCTTTTAAAAATTACTGAACTGATTCTGAACTAGACTCCAGGTTTTTATGTAGAAGTTAAATACTTTAAATATTTTTTTTTTTTAAATAATGGTGATCAGAAGTCAACAGGAGTTACTGGTTCATCTGCAAGAATGATACTATAAAGCAGATACTATATATGAAGCTTGTGTGCCTAGATGCTGTAACTCCTTTTTCATTGCTACTTCCCTTTAAGAGAAGTGTTAACTAGTCACGTTCAGGTCTCCACAGCACCCATTATTACTGTGCAAAGTATGCTTTATACATGATATTTTACGAAAACTCGCATTTCATTTATCCAGTTTTTGCTAGTAGTGCTTACTACCTAAGTCATTAGTGTTCAAATTCTTTGCTCTTTATCTGCAGAACATGGGTTGTTCTTACCCAACAGATGGGCTAAGTTTTCTGTTCCAGGAAATTACCATTCCCAGTCTGGTGATGCAGTGGCTGTGGAAAGGTATGTTTAGTTCTGAATTGCAGCAGCAGCAGACTTAGAAATTTTATCTGCTTTGGATGAGAGCACACTCATCCTCTGCTTCTTGTCACCTAGTAAGTGAAGCTGCAGTTTTGTGAGCAAAAACTTCTATGAAGTACTGCCTCAATCTATATTCCTTTCAAGTCACCCTATTTGAGCTAACTTATATTCTGACCTGAAAACTGTTTGAGGATTTGACCTCCAGTAAATGGTCAGTGACACTTCCCAATGTCACAGCAGTTTACAAGTTTGGTATATGCATTTAGCTCCAGTAAGCTGAGTAGGATTACCCATCTTTAATTTATATTGCCACCTACATAAGGCAAGCACCTTGAAGTTTCCCAGCTTCTGCTGATAAATACCAAAACATCATGGTTACTTCTTTTGGGTTTTCCCCACTCCCATAAGAAGTAGTAAGTGATAAATCACTGAAAACCAGAAGAAACGGTACAATTGCATTTACCTAGTGGAAAATATCTTTGTGATTTGAAGTATTTATTTATAATCCTCTATTATAGAAGGTTTATCCCACTGGGAGCTTCTGAGAGATCCTTCATATCTTTGTAAAACTAAAAGGGTATTTTAATAACCAGCCAAAAAAGAAATCCACAGATGTTGTAGAAATTTCTGCGCTTCCTTCAGAAAGAAAGGTACTTCTTAAAGGACAAAATCAAACAATTCATTTTAAATATAAACTTAGCAATGGAACAGCATCAGTAATATAGTGATATGAAAAATTATGTTTTCAATCTGTTCGAAACTAATTGTCATTATTTAATGAAGCTCTGCTATTTTTGTCTGTATATCTGTTAACTTTTGACCATGCTGCTGACTTTCATTAGGATGATATGGATTGAGTGGCTTGGATATGGATATGGCCATGGACGCTTTCACAGATTGCGTCTCTGATTCATAGTTTGTCATTTTAGAGTCTTAGCTGTCTTTTGCAAAACCCGGATACCTTAGACTGAATGTATTGTCTGACTGTAGCATTCATCCGAGTAGATAAACCACTGTGGCAAAACCTGAAATCTCACCCTAGCAGATAGGAACAGAACATGTACTTAGAGACATTCAGCTGTGTAACAAGTGTGTCTAAATCCAGAGTCCACAGTTTCAGTAGCGGCTTCTCTTAAGACTAGGATCTAAAAAGTAGTCTTCTCTGAAATATTGCCAGTGGTGGCTCAAACTGTATTTCCAAAGTTATAATGCAGTAATTACATTCTGGATGTATAGAATAATATAATCTTTTTTACCTAGTAATTGCTGTGGCTATTCTGCTAAATATAAATTTGAATGGTCTTGAATGTGCATTCCACTTGCAGTTGACCTCCTGTGGTTTTGTTGTTCTGAGCTACTGTTTCCAAGACATGTTGATATGTTACTCATATTGCTGTGACTCATCTGAGTAGTATGAAAAACTCATAGCTGACAGTAAACATGAAAAAAACCTTCACTGTAAGTTAGTCACTGTCTGGCCTAATGTATGTACCATTTTATCCTAATATTTAATCTTACCCTCAGAGACTCTTTGCTATGCCCAGTCACTGTGTATTTGATCACAAAATTTTAATTTTAATTTTAAAGTGGACTCATTTGCAATTTTAACTCTCAAAGTATACTCTGTTTGGTTTTGTTTGTATCTATATAAAAATATATAAAATGTATTGTGTGTATGTAAAAATGTATACTTTTTATAGGTAAGATCTAGATATGGAAAATAGAAATAGTATAAAAATAGAAATAATTCCATAATTCCAGGTAATCCATTGCCACTTTAATGGACTATGTCAATGTGTAGCCAGAGGTAGATTTCGGTATTCTGGTACTGCTTGCCTACAGAGTTATGCTATCATGATATGTATGTTAATTGTTAAATCTTAAAGTCAGACATGTGAGTTACTTGGCTTTGTCAGGAATTTAGCAATCTACAAATACCACTGCATTTGTGCCAGAATCATTGATCTGCTTAATGTTGTTTGAAGGTGAAATAAGAAGAAAGTGATAAAGTCTTTTCGTGTAATATATTTAAGTCCAGACATTTATAACATAGCAAATACCCAAGGAATTGGAACCAGCTGAACAGTCTATTCGTTATAGCAGCTTCCATGACTATTCTTCCCCCCTTTCCAACTTACAGAAATCCAGCCTTACCAGCCAGCTTTTTTTTTTCTCTCTGGATTGAATAAACCAAATGGCTCAGCCTTCATGGGTGGATTTTCTACCTGCCTTTTACATTTTTCTGCTACACTTTTTCCACTTTGCTCTTAAAATGTGGCACACAAAATTTTGTTCTTGCAGTTTTGAGAGCAACCTGTGAAATGGAAAGTCTTTTAATCTCAAACATAATGCAGTCCTATTGATATTTCCAGAGATATGATTTGTTTCCTTTTTTGTTTTAAATTAACATTCTGAATGTTAATTTCTGGACATTTTCTGTTTCTCTGCTGGTCTACTTTCATTTCTTATGTGTCTGTTAATGTGTGGAACCCTGAAGAATATGATAGGCTGTTCCTATTATTTAGTTAAATCTTCTTACTGAGTTTGGGTGCTCCTTTCAAGTCACTGAAACATTTTTGAATTCTGATCTTACTGTCCATCTTTTTAGGCCCTTTTCTATCTGGAACATATACAAATTACAAGGAAAGCTAATGCAGAAGTACTGGTATCCCATTAGAGGGAGAATAAATTAGTAGCTATTTTCTCTTCTGTGGGAGAAGTATTTCACATGTATGCACAGACCCCATCAAACACTTCTATAATTATTACTGCTAAATTCAGAAATTTATATCCAAACAGCAGTTAAACTTGATGAAAGTTTTAACTTGTCAGGTTACATGGCTGTATTTGAATTTCAAGATAAGATCAAGTTCTTTTCAGCATCGGTGAAGATGTGTGCAGCGGGTGCACATATATAGGTGAAAACAGTTGGTATTGAGGAGCTAATAACCACTATATGTATTTGGTGAGAGTGACAAACAGACTAGAACTGGTCCAGTGAACTGAATGTTTTTTAGCACTGCAGCAAGTTAGGTGGGTTCACATCAAATGCTTCCGTTTAATCTCATGACTGCTCAAGATGCAAACCAATGGTAAGTGTGATGATAGGAAACTAGCTTCACTAATGCACTAGTGCACACTATAGTGGCTTTCTCAAAAATGGGTTTTTCCTACATCAGAATTACAGTTCTGTGGGTTTTTTTAGAGTAGGAAAAATAGACTAGTAAGGACAATCTGTTATGTTAAGTTAGGATTTCTCATTTGTATCTGGGGTGGAATGCTGGGTAGAGGTTTAGATGTATAAAAGATTAGCCTAAACAACTATTGATGTAGCTGTCTGAAACTGAACAATGAACTGTTTTTACTCACTATCTTCTCACACTGTTTTGCTTACACTCTGCCAGCCAATTTTTACAGTTCATAAGATGTCAATAGAAATGCTAAATCAGCAGTGGTGTCTTTAGGCAGTCCAACATGGCATAAAAATAGTTTGATGTTAGGAAGTGATGTACTGTCATAACCAGTTAATGCATCAATTGTCTAGTTTTATTATTACTTAAATTTGAAAGGTGGTGAAAAACAGGTTATGTAAAAACTTTCCGTATGTTTTATAATCATCTTTGGTTTAGAAAAGTGCAAAATCCGAAATACTTCAATTAACTTAAATTATTTGAGCCCAAATGTGGATCTGATCCAGACCAGTTTAATAATCTCTCATTAATAGCCTTAAATTTCAGCATTATCACTAGGTATTTTTCTTGGAAAAACAATTTCGTAAGACGTAATGTGATCCGTGAATGAATTTCTACTTGTTGAGCATAAACCTAAGTACTGTTTGAATTTTAATGATCTTGCTAATAAAATGGGTTTACTTAAAAGCAGAGTTTCTGTGCAATGTGCCATTTTTTCAGATAGAGGTGAACAGTAGAACTGAAGCATGGAACACAGTAAATATTTTCACTTACAGTAGCCTTGATTTAGCTGTTTGTTTAGTTTATTACAAATTTCTTACTGTTAGCAGTAAATAACATAAAGAATGTGTCACAGGGTTTGATATATTACAATATTTTCAGAGCAGAGGTAATGACTAGTTAGCACAAATACTTCCTGAATTCCTCACTGAGGAGAAACTTAATACTGCTCTGACTTAAAACTGAACACATGCCTGTTTTGAAAACGGAGGACAAAGTGCAGAGCTATTGCAATCAGTATTAGTCACTTGAGTTTTTGGAAGTGCTTAGAAAAGTGCTTTGGGATTTGGACGTGATAATATTTTATCATTTTAGCCAGAGATAGGAAGTGAGATTACTAGGAATTTCTTTGCTGCTCTTGCAAAGAAGAACAGCATCAGCTCGTCTTACAGAAGAGATTGTTTTCCTTTCCTCAAGAGGCTAAAACATTGGCAATCTAGGTTGCTCTTTTTGAGCATGGATTTGGACTTAAAAACTGTGCTCGTAAATCTTTTCTGTTCGCAATTAGTAGATATGGTTGAAGCGTCCAGTTTGTGGCAGTTTATAGCTGTCTTTTTGTGTGCATAAATTCAACCTTTGCTCTGATTTTTCAGAGGTAGAAGTTCTATAGAATGGATGGCAGGCCGAGACCAAATGTCAGTTACAGGACACTTGGCAATGCCTTCTGATTTTTTTGGACTTGTGTGCTACTGTGACAAAACATGACAGTGGGCCATCAGTGTCAGTCTTTGTTTCAAAACTCTTGCCTGGGCCTGTGCAGATATGCTTTGACTTCAGTCATTTTTGCGCTCTGCTCAAATTACCGGTTGTCCAGCTAGCAGTCTCGTGCTGAAAAATGGATCGATCAGGACACACTTTACACAACTGTGTAACCTTTTTTTGGTATGAAAATCCGCAGGTGAGTCTCTGTGTCTAGTGTGTATAGAAACAGAATACGGACAGCAGAAATTCTCAGGGAAGTTTGAAGCTGCTACTGTCTCCCTTGCTACAGATTAAATTTGTCAGGTTTTGTGAAAGCATTTCCCAAAATCTACAGTTTTTCATGGTCATTTTTGGAGAGCTATAAATAATTGGTATTTTCTTTTATTTTCAGCTTCTTTGCAATACTGGCCATGCTGAAGAAAAGCTAGGTTTTACCTATGACAGCATCATTATATGGTAAGTAGTAAAGAGCACTAGAGCAATCGTAGGGAACTTCAGTTGTTTTGGTGCAATTAAATAAACTTCATTTGTACTTTTGAACTACTATTTTGTACTTATAATATGTTTGAAATTTCATAATGCAAGTATATAACCTGCAAATGTTTTAATGAGCAAAATCAGAAATACATTATTCACTTTTGGGCAAACAGAGAAAACCCCTCCAAGTTAGAAGTGTAGATTTCTTCATTATATTCCTCACAGATGTAAAAGTATGTAAATATTTCAGTAGTGGGTATTTCAGTACTTGTAGAAAGCACTTCTAATAAAAATGTACATCTACAAAATGCAGAGTATACTCTTGATACAGAATCAGGATTTAAAGATCAGTATTTTATGTTGTATTGATGTGTATATGTCCATGTAGCGCTGCTTTCCCTGCTACTGATACGCCTTGTGTATATACTTTTAAGTGGAATTTCTATCTATTTTGTGGCAATTTCTGGCTGTCAAATGTAACTACAGGCTTATTTCCATAGAGAAATTTGTAAATTTGTCTTCAGGACCAGAACTGGTGACAAAAGCAAATAAGATCTAATATATAATACATTTCTGTGTTCTTTCAATTTAGATCTCACTTAAGGAAAAAAGCTTAGGAAAGCTAATTGCTCTTTGAGTAAAATATTGGGAGACCATTTGTAGTTGGTTATGGAAACATTGTGAGTCATTTTCTTACCTAAAACTGTTGTCTTTATCTTTCCTGACTAGCTGTATGTTTTCATTGAATTTTCACTGCTTAAAGATAGTTGCACATCTCTTTTTGGTTGCTTTTGCTTTTGAGTGTTGAAAGTCATGATAGTCTTGTCTTTTGTAGTGGTTTCACTGTGCCAATTCTTTAACTGGTCTACAGCTTCCTTGTGAGGGGAAGAGGAGAGGCAGGCACTGATCTCTTCTTTCCATTGACCAGTGACAGCACCCTAGGGAATGGCCTGAAGCTGTGTCAGGGGAAGGTTATGCTGGAACAGGCTCCCCAGGGAAATGGTCACAGCACCAAGCCTGGCAGAGTTCAAGGAGTGTTTGGACAACATTCTTAGGCACGTGATGTGACTCTTAGGATTTTCCTGTGCAGGGCCGGGAGTTGGACTCAAAGATCCTTGGTATCAAGAATACTCCCAGTATCAACAGGGCTGGGGCTTGAACTGATCGAGAACAGCCCTACTGAGAAGGACTCGGAGGTGCTGCTGGACGAGAGGCTGGACATGAGTCAGCAGTCCCACATCCAGTCTTGAAGTCCAGAAATCCAGCTATGTCCTGGGCTGCATCCAAAGCAGCGTGGGCAGCATATTCATATTACAGGAAAGATGGTCTTAAAACAGTTCCTTACTTGGTGCTGAAAGTAATAATCAGGTCATCTTTATTTGCAAATGACATGGCAGCCTTTCTACTTTGGTAGGTATCACCTGGGAGTAGGCTTCTGTTACAGCGATTTACCCAGGCCGGTTAATCACCAAAAGATTCTGAGATTTTTTGCCTTGGAGTAGCTGTTTACCATGCATGAGAACCCTAGGATAAGAAAAGAAGAAAATAAGCCCTTTGTAGAAGTAGAAATTCAGTCTCACTGGCTGAAGTATTTACATTCTTAGATGTCCAGTGAAAAATCCTACTAGAAAATGCCATTGAGAGGTTGAGGACTCCCACCCCACACTGTATGTGGTTAAGGAAGAGGGACGAATGTCTTGAGGGCCTTCAGAAGGACGGTGTGCTACTTCATGCTTTCTAACTCCATTTCTAGAGTTCTTCCATATCTTATTTCTTCTTACCTACCTTATTCTATCAGTTAATTTTCTTGAACTAATATTGTGCTCAGCTGTTTTGTCAAATAACAAGATTTGTACAGGTTTTGGTTATGTGTCATTTCATGGATGTACAAGCTGTTATTTGGGGGAAAATTTGGTTTATGGCTTTCTAAGATTAATATATTGTCCACATCTGCTGACCAGGATGGAGGCTTGCCTTCTAAGTTGCACATGAGAAGACCTGAAAGTCAGAAAATAAGTTCTGAACATTTTATTTTTAAAAATCATACTTTTTGTCTTACATGAGTGAGTAGTGGCTGCATGTTAGATGGTGAAGTCTACTTGATGCCTAATAGTTGTTTGTCCCGCTTGTTTTCTTCATTGTAGTCTGAGGTTAGCTTTACTAAATGAAGCAAAAGAGGTGCGAGCAGCAGGATTGCGAGCCCTCCGTTATCTCATTCGAGACTCCAGTATTCTCCAGAAGGTGCTAAAGTTGAAAGTGGATTATTTGATAGCCAGGTAATTTTTCTCTTTCTTCTTGTTGTAAATTTTAAAGTTGTAAATCACTTACTTTTTCATAGTTGAGACAGGAGAGAAGTGTTTTCCTGTTCTCTTATGTTCTTAATAAGTTGTTTTATAAAAGACATTTTTCTTCAACAGAATGTATCATCACACTAGCTAATCCAGATAAAATGCTGTCCTAATAGATGATATATTACAAGTAATCCAAAGAATTTCTTCTTGTAATCATAAATGCCATTAACTATAAATTAAAAAGGTTGAAATATTAATAACTTTCATATCTTAAGTTGTTGTATGGGAGTTGTTTGATTCTTCATATTATCACGGTGCTGCGAAACCTCCAGTACAAAGTCAGAGCTAAAAAGTAGTTCATGTCCAAGAATTTGTAGTCTAAGTATAACGAATGACACAACAGAAAAATACCAAAGGGCAAACCAACAGTGAGATAATACGATCAGCATGATGAATAGATGTAAATAATAGCATTTCTAGTGCTTCCTGTAATGAATTTTTTTATTTGATATGCTGATACAGATGTGTGTGAATTTCTGTTTATAAATATGCACCTTTAGTTTTAGTGTGCTGTTTAATTTTTTTGGAGCAAAAGGACTTTCCTGATCTGAGAACACTCAAAATGTGTTGATGTGAAACATTACGAATACTTGGTTTGGTCTCATTTGCAAATTACAAACGCAGCTAGCTTGGAAAATAATTGTTGAAAAATTATGCTTTGCCATTTTATATTTGAGAACATTCTACTGACTTAATTATAATGAAAATAGCTGAGAAAATATAAACTAAAGCTAGTTGACGTATCATAATGAGTATATTTGCTGAAAAGCATGGCTTTTAAACCATAAGTCAATTATTTTTCTTCTATATTCATATGCACAAATATTAACATGAATTGTTAAGTTAAGGTGAAAGTTACTGTTGTTATAAACAATATGTGTTTTTTAACTTACTTTAGGTGCATTGACATACAGCAGAGTAATGAAGTAGAAAGAACACAAGCACTTCGATTAGTCAGAAAGGTAAAATCTTCTATGTATGATTGTATCTGCTGTGCCACTCAGTTGTGCTGACTCCTGGTTGTCTCCATCAACAGTGCTTCTTTACAGTTTCTAATACCTTGCTTTACCTTTATCATGTAATATAGCTGATAATTTAAAAGACAAAAGTAGTACAGAGACTTGTTTTGATTTTACAGTTTTACCATTTAGACTCTCAAATGCACTAGAAAAATCTTGCTTGCTGGACAAGGTTTGGGAAACACTTGTGAAAGAATGAATGCAAGGGCATAAAAACAATACTAATTTCAATATTTAAATTATGACGACTTCGTAGTTTAAGCATCTGTGAGTCAGAGATTGGGAGATCTTCTGCCATGTGCGAAATGAGACAAATTGTCACTAAAGTAATCATTCAGTGAATGCTTATAGACTTACTGCTTTGTTTGTGGCAGTTGATGCTATCAATAGGATTTTGTCTCAGATACTCAATAAAACATGGTTAGTCAGTGATAGTTACTGTACTGTGTACCCATGGATGTGAGATTTGAAAGTATGGTAGCTTCATTTTCAAGTTCATGCTAGAGAAACTGGCATATAGAGGTACTAAATGTATTCAGGAAATGTAATATTCTGCCTTTGTGCTGGATTTCACTGTTCGTTATTTTTCTCGTATTCTTATAAAAACTACCAAAGACTGGAGTAAAGTTTGAAGTAGTTGAAGAATGGTTCCCTAGGAGCACTGTCTGTGTTAAATCTCTTTTTGTATTTTAAATTTACGCCTATATGTTTTCTGTCTTACAGAAAATACAATGTACTTGATTAACAATTGTACCAGAAAAGAGAGTTTTAAATGTTAAGCACGGATACCTCCTCCAAACCCAAATAAGCAAAAAACAAACAAAAAAGCCCCACTACAAAGGAACAGGTCCTTGAGGAAGTTACACTTTATAAAAGTTCTTTGCTAATCTACTTTGAAATCAGAGCTTCAGTGTAGACTCAGAATAATGTAAATCAGAAGATGGAATGGAAACACATTCATAATTGGTTTTATTTGGGTCAGAAATTTGTCCTCATTATTTCTGGGCTTTTTTGAGCATTTGCTACTTGAGCAAACACTTGTCTTGCATGGATGAAGAGACAGCAAGAGAAACAAATCCTTTAGTTTGATGTGAAAAAATGATGGTCAAAGAGAAACATTAAAGAAATCATACAGCTGACCCTTAGTGGTTTTTTCCTCCATCGTAGTGCAGGGGTACTGGCGTGCACCAGGTGTGTGCATTGAGTACACTGACTGTGCAGCCATGCTTGTGGTTCCCTGATGCTGAGAACTGTGTTGGTGAAAAGTCTTTTCTAGCATCTTTTGCTACTTACCTATAACATTCTGTTTTCTTAAAAGGCAGTATCAGACCAACAAAAAGGCACCCAGCCTGGCTGCCAGTAAAGTTAACAGCTTTCTCATGTGCTGTCTAGGCCACAGCAGTTAAGCATGCATTGGCATAGAGCAGTCAGTACTCGAGAAATTCTCTCACAAGGAATACTGTGCTTCCTGAATACCACATTCTGTATTTTCACACTGTCTTTTTGTTACTCTGCTCTTGTCCTTCTTCTACCTCTCTCTTCATCTCCCTCAATGTCTCAGACTTAGTGATTGATGCCAGGATTCCTAAAATATTATGTAAAAGTTTGGAAGGGAAAAATGAATGGAAAATGGAATGAAAAAAGCTAACAAATTTGTTCAGAAGATAATTTACTGTGAAACTGAAATGGGTTTTTCCAGTATCATAGAATTATTGTTTTCAGTTTCAAGATTTGTCTCTTTAACCTCATCTTTGGTAGCAAAAATATCTGTGAGAATTGCATAGATTAAAAGTTAAACCTTCTGTTTTCTTTCTTTGCATAGAGAAGAACAAAAAAATATATAAAATATTAATACTGCTTTATGAATTTAGAAAAGGCAATCATTTTAAAACTTTGTTTTAAAAATATTAGGTTAAAATGGTGTAAGAAGATTTTAAAAAATCTAATTTTTTAAACTTGATGTCCAATAGTGTTTGAAGCCTGAATGCTCACTGCCTGTTTTGACTATAATCACTTCTATATTTCCTAGTAAAAGCTTTGCAGTTTAGTAGTATCTTCAGCCATGAAAAGGATGGCATGAAGTTGCTTTGGGAAGCATTTTTCTATGTTTTAAAAGTCAATAAGACAATTTTTTAAAAATTTAATAGTCCAAGTGTTTTCTTTTTAAAGCACAAGTCAGGGTTAGATGCAATATGAACTATCTTCTTTCTTCCTCTTTTCTTAAAAAATCTTAAAAGACCAAATTCATTATTACTTATTTAATCTTAGCTACTTCTAAGTAGCTTTCCATTACCTGTCCCTGGTCTTCAGAACTGCATTTTAATACCTAGAGCAGATACAAAGTAAATACGAAAATTTGTTTATTCTACTGATGTATTTAGGATTGACTATTACAAGAAACCTTTCCTTCTGGTGTCTTAAAAACAAAGAAGACAATGAAGCAGAACAGCTTGTGTCCTCACAGGCTGCTTGTGTCCTCACAGGAAGTACATGTCAATAGCAGTAGAAAGCAGGTTGCAGTTTTGTAGAGTGGATTGTTGCACCTATTCTATTGCTTATTCTTGTTTCCTCATGACAGTGTAAAAGTGAAAGACTGTGTGGGCAGGAGAGAATTTGTTTTTTCTTTGAAGTCCTATCTTAAAACTTCCTGTTTTGTTGGCATTAACATTATGTATAACAAGAAGCTTCTCTAAAACATGTATTTAAAGATAGATTTGTTAAAACTCTACCAATATTTTGGTCATAATGGTTGATCCCCTCTCATTTTAGCATCTCTGCAAAAAAAGGTGGAAAACTATTAGTCTTTGCACAAGTAGCTATAACAGATCAAAGGAAGAGGTATAATAGATAAAGGACAAAATGCTTTTGGAAGAATTAGGAAGATAAGCTTGGTTTTGTTGGAAACAAGCAAAAAAAAAGATGATAAACAAAACCATGGGAAGCTAGCCTTAAATTTTTAGGTGTTTGATGGATATTGAATATGACATATTGATATAAATATGTCTCATTTTTATTTATTAGTGGAGAAAAAGAAGTGACACGGCTGAGTGGGCTATAAAACACTGCACTGTTCTCTTTTTAGGCAGTCAGACAAAAACCTGCTTCCTCCTTAGTAATACATCTGTTTAGTGATACTCTTGTTCCGGAAGGATATGTGTATTTAATTTTCACAAATTGAAAAAATGTGAACAAGCAGTTCCTCAGCCTTTGTAATCAAAGTCTCACTTGGGGGACGGCATGGAGTTGGTGGTATTGGTTGTTCAGCAGTGTCTTCCTTTACCTTTAATGCAGCTTGCTCCTTAATCTGTTATGAATTCTGAGTGTCCCAAACTAACAGCTGAAGCTTTCTGTGGTGCAGAACATCCTTAATAGTAGATGAGTTTGTAAGCTACTCTGTGTCATTGGATAATGTTCTTTGTCAATAAAGATGCTCTTGGGAAAAAAACTATGATAGAGGTAGTCTTAATTCTCACTGCAGCACTCATCTTTTAAATTCTTTCTTATTAAGATAAAACAGAAAAATAAAAAACTGAGCAGGAAGAGACTGGTAAAGTAAATTGACAAAAGAATTGAAATTGAAAAAATTTCAAGAGCAGAAGAAAAAGTTGTGAAGATTCACCAGATACAACCAAGTAATAGATGGACTGGTCTGTCTAACTCTATGGAGGAAACAGAATGCTGGTGAATATATAAGTATATTTAGACAAATATGAAGAAACCAGAGGGCTTTTTCTTTCCTTTTTGGCAGATGATCACTGTGAATGCCTCATTGTTCCCCAGTTCTATTACTAATTCTTTGATAGCAGTCGGAAATGATGGTCTTCAAGAAAGAGACAGAATGGTTCGAGCATGTATAGCCATTATCTGTGAACTAGGTAAGATAATTTTTCTTAATTAGTGTTCAGTTTTGACATGGTTGTCATTAACAGTATTTGTTTAATGAGGAATTAGATGTTAAGTGTTCTTACTGTCAGTTTCATGGATTTTAGATATTAGCATGATATAAACCAAAATGACTTAAAATCTGTTTATGTATCATATGCGAAGGTTTCAGGTTTTCATCTTTCCTTCAAGACCTGACAGTTTTTGATTTGCCTTAAAAACATTTCTCTACTTCAGTTGATGTTTCTTAAGCAAATGGATTTGAAGTAGGGAAAATTCCATACATAAGATGCTGACAAATTTAGAAGAGTTCAGAGAACTACAAAATATCTTTCTTTTAAAAATTTTTGGTGTGGGTACTGTAGTTATCCAGACAGCGGTTTATACTAACTCCCTAAACTTACCTTTGGCTGCTGATTTTTTAAGTTTTTTCAAAATCAATCAGTGGGAAATAATTTCAGCATCTTGTTTTCAAGATTTAAGCTTCTGTTTCAAAGGAATAAAATAAACAAAATGTTACTCTTGTTTTAGTATAAATATTTTATCTGTGTTGGTCCAGTGAACTCTTTATGGGGAAATCTAGAAATTACTGTATGGAAGCTTGGTTGGGAGTTAAACTGGGAAACGGCTGTATGCTGGAAACTGAGTGACCAGTATTTTTGTGTATGATAAATGAATCCAGAATCTCACTTCATTGCTGGTGTCAGCCAGTTCCGTTAAAAGCTTTACATTAAAGCTCAGCAGTGTTCAGGATGAATAAGATATCCTTACTTACGAGATGATATGTTTGTCATATGCCATGAAATGTTTTATCTTCGATCACTGGCCAAAATGACTGTTTTCCTTTATATAGCACTTCAGAATCCTGAGGTGGTGGCTCTTCGGGGTGGTTTAAGTACCATCTTGAAAAATGTGATTGACTGTCAGCTAAGCCGAATAAATGAGGCTCTAATTACTACAGTTTTGCACCTCATTAATCACCCAAAGACTCGACAGTATGTGCGAGCAGATGTAGAATTAGAGGTGAGTGCAGTTTTACTTGTTTAGTGACAGAAACTAAGCATTGTATTACTCATTAAAATGTTTAATTTTTGTCTCATATTTCCTGTGTGTTAGTGCTCAGTGTCTAAACGATAAATTTTAGGCTAAGAGTGTAAGATTTATAAAGCAGGAATAATACAACAATTCGGAATGGGACTGAGGAAAGGGCAATAGTGATTTAACTGTATTTTCTTGTGAAAATAATGCGTGTCTTTCTTTTGTTTAGCGAATTTTAGCCCCTTACACAGACTTTCACTACAGGCATAATCCAGACACAGCAGAAGGACAACTCAAGTAAGTGTTAGTGCTGCTTCGTGTGCTATCAGTTCTGTTCATAGAATTAGGATTAAGCTGTACGTCCTTCCAAATACTAGATTCTTTGAAGTTGAATATAGTAGGCCAGAGTGCAGCTTCCTAAAATACTGTTAAGCATTTAAGATTTAAAAGGGCTTGTTTAGCCTAGAGTGGAGAGGGTTGAGGCACACCATCTGCTGAATAGCAGCCTTTGTACTACCTATGAAAATGCTTTCAAGATGATGTAGCCAGGGATCTTCATGGTGGTATAAAGTGGGAGGACAAGAAGCAACAGAGACAAATTGAAGCAAGAAAGATTTCAACTTGATATAAGGGGCAGGGGGGATGATTTTATATGAGGCTCATCAAGAGTTAGAGTAGGTTGTCCAGAGAGGTCCTGCTGCATTCAGTGGTGAGAGTTTCTAACACCCAGCTGGATAAAGCTATGAGTTTTTTGCAGGTATTCCAAGCTCAATTATGGAAGCTTGTATACCTCCCAAAGCTCTGGACACTGTAAAAGGCATGTGTACTACACACTGCATTTGCTAAGTTCTTGCAGAGGGGTTGAACTAGACAACCTTTAAAGATGCCTTCCAACCCAAACCATTCTATGATCCTATAATCTGGCCTAGTCTAATAACTGGTGACTTTTTGTGCAGTAATTTCAACTAGAGAGAGATCTCCTGAGATGGCTTCCGACTTGAATTATTCAGGATTTTTTAATTGTCAATTGTGATTAGATGCTTAGGTCTGGGTAACTGAATAAAGTCCAAATCTTTACATCTCTGCTGTAGACATAGTGTCAGTGGAGGTGCAGAGTGATTCATCTGACCCCTGTAGGTGTTTTTGATATTATCCTCCTCCTGTGGAAACTCCCCTGGAGGAGGAAAAGTAACAATACTTAAAAATTCTAAACCTTTGCTGTTTATATATATGTTGTGTAAATACATATGCACACATCTGTGCATACATAAAATATTTCTCTTGCTCTGGATTTTGTCTCCCATCTCAGTTAACTACCTTTTACTTACTGTGGTAGTAATGCTGTTTGTTTTGTAATTATTACCTGCATTGTGACATTTGTTGTTTTAATGGCAGAGAGGACAGAGAAGCACGATTCCTAGCTAGTAAAATGGGAATAGTGGCAGCATTTCGGTCATGGGCAGGTAAGATTTGTTTATTTGTTTGAAACTGGGTGATTGGATTTTACTTTCTCGTATAAATGAGACAGGATCTGTCTCATTTGACATGTCTAATGTCTATCAATACCTTCCTACAATGCTACTTAATATGTGCTTTGATACTGTAAAATTGGAGGATGTAATACATAGTTTTCTTAGACTACTGACAAGGCACAGCTTTTCCCCTCCATGTGTAAAATGCCTTATAAATTACATCTTGATGGTCATACTTGAAATCTAATGGGTAAAAAGATGTTTAAAATAATATCATAGCATAAGAATTTGCATTTGAGATGGTTCACTGTAAATGAAATCTTTTTGTCTATGTTAAGAGATACTGGCAAATAGTTTACCTGCTTTTACCAGCTGCCATAGCTGAAGAGCAATTGCAAATGGACATAGTTTGCAATTTTTCATGTAGAAGACATTTCTAAATCAAAAAAGTAGGTTTTTTTCATTTTACTAAATCATTTTTCTGCAATATTACAATGTGTAAGATGAAGGTTCTGCCTCGGGAGCTGCTTTTTCTTTTAGTCAAGACACTGTCTTGTAAATTTAAATCAGTTAATATAAACATTTACCAAAATTTTGGGTGGGATTTTTCCAGGCTATGCTTAGGCTGTTTTGTGACACTATTTGTGTTATTTTTTAAGTTCTGAAAATGGCTGCTAAGCTTAATTTTAATATTCAGGTATCCTTCAAGTTTCTTGTGCATTCTCGCATGCTTGGAGAGGAAGCATGTAATGACTTTGAAACTTCCAGAAAACAGTTCCTGATAGGTGTGTTACTGCATCTTCGTACACTCAGGCACTTAGATCTAACAGCTGTTAGAATTCACCTGAGACTAAAAGGAAATGAATAATTTGTTAGGTTAAGGTGCAGCTTTTGATTGAAATTCCTCACAGATCTGCTCAGATGATGAAAACCTTTCAGGCTTATGAGTTACTCATTATAGACAGTTTTGTCTTTTTGTCATTTCTTCCATGCATATGTTGTTTTCACAGATAACTTTCAACTACTGTTCACAGCAGGAAGGACAAAAGTAGCACTATTTTTTAATGAAGATATCGAGTTTTGTGATTAGGAAGTTTTGTTAAATATTATTGATTGGGAAGGAGATGATATTAGGAAGGTGAAAATGTTCACGATTAGTAATTTTTTTTCATCTGTGCTTGTTTTCAAACTGTAAATCTAATTTAACAATGTGTCTGTTGTCCTTTCTTTTGTTGACGAGGGAATATTATTACAAATTTAATGTTTTCTAGGTATTATCAGCCTGTGCAAACCTGGAAATTCTGGGATTCAGTCTCTTATTGGGGTACTCTGTATACCAAATATGGAAATCCGGGTAGGTGGTGAATATTTAGAACTGATGTAGGCATAGTATTTAATGTTTTCATTAAGTTATTCTTAACCTTTTAACAACGTAATGGTTTAAACACAAACTCCAGTTATGAGACAGCTGTCCTTGAGTGTATTTAACCCCCAAAGTTCAAGCCTGTAATTCTGTTAAAAAATTCCCATGAAACTGGGAAGCACACCATATATGTGTGACAAAATGGAGCAGAGAAAAGTATATAAATTAATTTTTACTCTGTTCACAAATCAAAGCAAGTTTACAGTAGCTGCAGTTGCAAGTTTAAAGCATAATAATCAGAGTTGAATTCCAGGTAGATAAAAACATTTCTTCGCAAATTAAACTTACTAAACAAAAGTTGATGATTCTAGATGCAACTGTTCTGAAAATCTGCAATGCAAGTAGCCTGAACTACTGTAGAATTCATAGTGACAATAAGGGACGGTTTAAAAGTAAAAAAGCCCCATCCTTTCTTCTCCGGTTTATTTCAGTTTGTGAAAAAAAAATGCTGCAACAAATGCACCAGTGTTAGCACTCTAGAAATCTCAAGTTCAGTGTTAATAATGAAAAAAAGGACAATTTTGCAAATCTGTAAAATTCCTGTTGTGTTGTGTTTTCTTTGATAGCGGGGTCTGCTTGAAGTTCTCTATGATATATTTCGCCTTCCTCTCCCTGTTATTGCAGAAGAATTTATTGAGGCCCTTCTCAGTGTAGGTAAGTATTTAAAACAGTTCACATAAGAATTCTGTCTATTAAGCCCCTATACAAATTTGAAACCTTTGCTGTCTCCTATATATTGTAAATTGCCTTAGTATTAACTGTTTTATCACTGAATTTATTGGTGCTCTGAAGTCCTGTTTAAAATTCTTTTATCACCTGTTAAGTGCTATAAGTTCGATGAAAGATCAGCATAGTTAGGCATTAACACAAAAGACTGTAAAGTCAGCAGTACAAATTAGACTTCTTTGAACTATTAGGAGTGTTCAGAATTATAGATGTGTTACTGAATAGTACAAAAAAATTATTAGTCAGTCTTCTCTATATATTGTCTATTAGCTGTCCCCACTGCCCTTAGACTTCTGCTTTTCTGAGGACAAATGCATGCTTTTTCATGTCTTTAAATTTAACCAAGTTAGTATTTTACCTTTAGAATTACTCCTTTGTAAACCCAAGAGTATTCTCTGCTTTTTTTAATTTATAAGTAAATAAATCATTCTTTGTTGCAAACTTGCTACTTCTATATATGAATGTACCTTGTAAAATTTTAGGTGCTAATGGTATTTTCTGTTAAACACATTTAATGTGTTTATGAATTAGAAATGTCGCTGTTTTGTTGACACTTAGATATGATCTTTGTCCTAGCTTTCAAGGTACCCTTGCTTTGTTCAGGAGAGTGGATTAGATGACTTGTTAGAGATCCCCTCTGACAAAATTTTCTGTAATTTGAAACCACCTGAAATAATATTTGCGGGCAAGGATTATTATTTACCTACTGACCACCATTAAAATAATACTATGAAAGCCAATATTATAATTACCACTGTCCATATTTTCTTGTTCTAGATCCAGGCAGGTTTCAAGACTGCTGGAGACTTTCTGATGGCTTTGTAGCTGCTGAGGCTAAAACTGTTTTACCCCATCGAGCCAGGTCAAGGTGAGGATTTAATGAACTTAGTCTAAACCCTTTTCCTTGTTTTGTTTTGTTTTGTGGCAGTGTGGACAAAACACTTCTTGTTTTCTTGCAGGAACGATAAGAAATGTACTTTCTAAACTGTTTCCATACCTTTTTTCTCCTTAGGCCTGATCTCATGGATAATTACTTGGCTTTAGTGCTTTCTGCTTTTATTACCAATGGACTTCTAGAGGTAACTAGTGACTTTCAGTTTTAATAGATGCTTGCTGCTTTTTTTCCTAGAAGAGTTCAAGTAAGATGTTATGCATTAAATGTTATAATAATTTTTTACTTTTTAAAGGGTCTCGTTGAAGTGATCACAAGTAGTGATGACCATGTATCTGTCAGAGCAACTATCCTTCTGGGAGAACTTTTGCACATGGTAAATACCACTCTTTGTAGCTACTTGTAAATAGATATTTGCTATTATAGCATTGAATTTGTATTCCAAGCTTGAAACATGCAGTTTTCATCTGAATAGTAGATTAATTTAACATGACATCTTCTGGTACTTCATATATTAAAACCAGCATTATTCAATAGGAAGACTGTTTGGAAAGTATTGAAAGTGCTAGGATTTCTGCTCCAAGGCTGTCTGCCATTCTGACTCCCACTGGGACACTTTCTTGCTATAGTAGCAGTTGTATTTTCAAGCTGGAACTCTGCAAACACACACGTCAGTAACTGTGTTTGGGAAAAGGACCATAGCTAATTTTTGCTTTTCTTAGAATGATGGTCAGTAGGCCTCTGACAGTGTGTTTAGCTTTCTGCCTCACAGGGTAGGCAAATGAAAATTTTTTCATATTCAGCTTGATTTGCTTTCGGTACTTAGGTTACTCATTCAGGCAGCTCCATCTTGGTGGAGTGCTCCTTCCGCAGGGAAACTTCAGCTTCATTCCACTTCTATCGACCTAAGATAGCTTTTAGAGTATCTTCTCTCTCTTAAATTAGTCTTGTACTGAGATGGTGATACTGTTTTCATAAATGTTCCAGTGCTACATTTCAGCCTTTACTTTTTATAATATTTTATGCTATTTTTCTGGTTTCCTGAATACTTTTGAATGGGAGTGATTGTTAACTCACATTGGAGTATGCTGTAAAGCATAGGTATTTTTTGATTTTCTGAAGAGATGATCTGATAGACAGATATGACTACTGTTTCTCAAAAACTGAAAAAAATACTTACCTGTTTATTTAGTGTTTAGAAATGTAAGTAATTTCTTTATCCTTCTTGCTCTTTAGTTTCCAAAAATATTTGCAGAACTACATATGTTTATTAAAAGCAGTTAAATATCTACTAACTTACAGTGTTACGTTAATTTATTAGGGTTTTTTGTGCAGTAACGCTTTAGTAGAAATCATCACGTTTAATTGGATTTCTGATTTTAGGGTTTTTTTAGTACTTTTCTGTGCATGACACAAGCACATCTGATGCTTTGCAAGTTTTTGCATTTTACAACTTAAACTCCAGTTGAAACAATGTGTATTATAAAACTCTGCAATCTGAAATTGTTTCAAGTAACTTTCTAATGTAATTCAGGTTGATTACTTAGATCACAAATTCAAAATGGTGTGTGTAATTATGCTCTGACATTAGGTGAAAGGTAATTTTGTTGTCATAAATTTCTGAAAATCTTGTGAAAAGTGGTAGATTCTTAAAATATTGATCCTAAAAAGATGGGTGAAATTGTTCTAACAAGTTATTCTAACTGGACTTTTGTTGGGTTTTTTTGTAGGCAAACACAATTCTTCCTCATTCTCACAGCCATCACTTGCACTGCTTACCAACACTGATGAATATGGCAGCATCCTTTGACATCATGAAAGAGAAAAGACTGTAAGAATTATATGTTACATTTAAAAGCATAAAGTTCTGTCACAAAATGCCATCTTCTGGGTAGTTTACACAACTGAAACCTCGTAATGGAAGAAGTCAAATAATTTGATACATTCTCATGTCTTTAATATGTATTTCTTCAACTTTGTGTTCTTAGTTGCTTTTCTTTATGGAAGACAAATTGAGTGTGTTGAGGTTTCTTTCACAGGAAATTATTTGTTAATTACTCTTGCCGTTTCTGATCTGTCTAGACAGATCAGTATTCTGATAAATGTATTATAATGTTCTGTCTTTCATTGTGTTGTCAGTGATAAATTACAGAATTTTTCCAAACTGCTGGTGTGAAATGATAAATGCTGCTTGTAGAGTGCTTCCTAAAAGTGTAGTGATCTTCTGTTTTTTAGTTTTGAAGGTTTCATATATGTCAGTGGAAGATTTTGATATGCAATGGCACCATTACTTTTCAAAAACAGCATACCTGAAATTTCAGGAGAGGATATTTCACATGGCCGAAGTGGTGGGATGAAAGAAGGAGGAGGGATAAAGAGCAGAAGGGAGATGCTTGTGCATTACGTGCAATTGTTGTGCTTTTTGGCATATCTGGAGATATCTGATAGAGTAGTAAGAATTCTCATTTCTGTTGAAAGAAAGTGATTTTTTAGATGTAGTATTTTTTATTTGAGGATCTTGGCATTGGTCAACACTCTGCACTGTTATATAGTCTGAATAACTGTAATCTGTGTTACAGATTAAATTTAAATAATTTAGATAAGTGACCAAATCCAAAGGTATTTGTTTGAAAATAAAATAAAAACACTGTCCTACACGATGAGAATTTTTGTTTATGAGGAAGAAAGATAGACTTAACTCCTCTTTTTCAGACTTCCATATTTTTATTTGCTCAGTATGTGGGGGTTTTTTTCTGCTACCACTATTTTGTAATTAACTGGTTTTACCCTTGTCGACTGTCATTTATGTTACTCCCTGTCTTTTCACAGAAACCTTACAGGCTGTTGCTCAATTGTTTAGATATAAGAGCAGGAAGTGTACTATTGATAGTTCTGCTATGCTTGCGGGGAGGCAGCGGGGGGGGGTTGGGGGGTGACAAGAATGTGTGAGAGACACTTTGTTACTCTAAGTTGAAGCTAGCGCTGTCAACTACCAACTTTAGGGCAGGATGTTGACCTACTGTGACATCTCACAATGGAAATCAACTTTAAACTTTGCAATATCCTCTCTGAACTGTGACAGACACCACTAATTGCAGAGCAGAAGAAAAGTTATCAGTAATGATAATACTTCAGTGCTGGAAACTCTAAAAGATAATTTTCTGTATCATTTCAATATGAGACTGAGTCTTGTGGATGTATAAAAATGTGTCTCAAGAAAATAGTTTTCTTTTTATTTGCTTCAGAGTTGTTGGTCAGATCTTTCTTGAGCTGTTTACTGGGAGGTAGTGTCCTCTTTAGTCTGATAACAATTGCCAAATACTAATTATAACATTTATTTTTTCTGTTAGGCGAGCAAGTGCAGCACTCAACTGCTTAAAACGTTTTCATGAGATGAAGAAAAGAGGCCCTAAACCTTACAGCCTCCATTTAGACCATATTATTCAGAAGGCCATCTCAACACACCAAAAAAGGGATCAGTACCGTGTGCAGAAAGACATCTTTATTTTAAAGGTATAACGATAATTCATTTTTCAAAACTGACTTCGGCATTGTATTCTGGAGGCTTGGGTCCTGCCCCTCAAGCCTCACTCAATGTAATTCAGAGTAATTTGTGTGATTCTGTGTAGTACTTTTTTAGCTCATTTGTCTTACGGGTACTTGTGAATACTAAATTGCATTTATGGAATTTGAAGAATGAAATTTTTAATGCTTTTTGCAACCAGTTGTGATCTCTTACTTTTAGATTCTTGATGCAGTGCTATAACAATACAATTTACCTTCAAATGCACATTACTGTGAAACACAGCCCTTTTAATGATTTTTACATGAGCGGTAAGTATATCATGTGGCAAGACTGAAAAAGATGATGCAGGGAAACCTGTTGTAATTTTTCATGTCTGTATTCCAGGATACAGAAGAAGCACTCATCATGAATCTTCGAGACAGCCAAGTTCTCAATCACAAAGAGAACCTTGACTGGAATTGGAATCTAATAGGGACCATACTGAAGGTGAGCTTACAAAGGCCATGGTAATATGTTGAAGAAATTGTTTGGGGGAAAAAGTCTGTTTCACATATGAGCTTTGACTTGCTAATATTTGTTCCACAGTACATCTAATAATTTGTTTTCTTTCAGGAAATCAGAATCTCCTGGGTTTAGTCAGTGCCAATATTGTCTATTTATATACAGCCCTTAAACTGTATTCAAAACCACACTATAGTTACATTCACAGTTTTCCTAAGAAGCGTGTATTAAATGTTATATATCTTTCTTTGTATAGAAATCAACTTTATGGAATTAGGTATATTGTCTTTAAAGCTGCTAATACTTCAGATTGCAGAGGGATACTGCTATGTTCAGCTTAATAGCAGATTTTTTTAAAAGTAATGTGAGCTGAAGGTTATAGTAAGAGATGAGTTCTAGATCAAACTTCAGATGCTTAGACTGAACCACATGAAAACTTCATTGAATGTTTTGAACAAATACTTCTGTATCATCAATTTCATTACAGAATTAATTTATTTTTACAAAATAAAATACCTAATGGGGTGAGGGGCATTGTTTTAAGTATATTTAAATATATTAAATATATTTAATGCACAGATTTTAAGATACTACCTCTTTTTGTAAGCAGAAAGTATGCTTTGTTTGACTAAGAAAACTGAGTGAGTACATAGTATAGTCTTCAAACCAGAATTGCTCCAAAATGTCATTCTGTGCATCAAAGCCATCCTTCAGCTGAGTAGCATTCTCTTACTGTCTTCTTTACTATGTTGTTACAAAAATGGTGAAAGTACAAAAAAGGATTAATGGTGACAGTCATAATCAAGACTATGTTGTTTTCTTGGAAAAAAGAAAAGAAACTAAATATGTCTGTGCCTTTTTTTCAGAGACCGATAAAGTTGAAAGAGCAAGAATCTGTCTGGTATAAAGACCTGAATATGTATATGACAGTAGTTTTGCTCCACCAGATTTCACTGTTTACAGACTTTTTTACTGCAATTATAAGATTTACTGGGTTACTAGATAACTAGTATTAGTCATAGATACTTTTACCTTTGATTCATTATTAAAGATATTATCAGAAAACTGTTTTTCAGAATCTCACTATTAATTAATCTGTGTAGTATTTTGACAGTGGAAGCCTTATATAGTTGATCACTAAAGTGTTTTGGGTTTTATTAAACTGAAATTTACGTCAAACAACCAGTTTCTCTGCCATCTCAGACCTCCCCAGCAGTGTTTTTTCTAGTGTCCTGTTGAAGAGTTCCTAATGTCTGAAAATTGGGGACTTCTTCCTGAATGAGAAGTGTGTGTGTTTTCTGGCTTACTTCTAACCATTTCTGTTCCTGTTAAACTGTGTAACACCAGCATAAACTGAGATAATGTTACCAGGGTGGTCGTCTTTACTCCTCTAATGAGCAGGATCCAGAATCCAGTGTCTGACGTTTGTTATCTCATGTGGCTACTCACCTCCCCCTTGTCTGTTGCAGCCTTGTATCTGTGGAGCATCACCTCTCTAACCACCTCATTGTGTGCATCTCAGGTGGTGCCTTGCTGCCTTTTTCACTTGCTCAGCTTGCTGTCTAAACTGCTAAAAGAGCAGCAAAAGTGTCAGCCTCATCTGTATCTGGCACTGTTACTGGTGTAGTCAATTTTACTAATCATTAACTAGTGCAGTGCGTGTCTTAATAGTGGAATACCAACTGGAAATGTAGAACTGTGTCATGTAGATAGGAAAGAAGAATGTTTGATGCACTTTTTTCCGTTCCTGACAGGAAGATATTCACTAGTAGCAACAGAAAGAAATCTGAAACCATAGAGACAACAGATGGCTGTACAAACAGAGGCAAAAGTAATGGGAAGAAAGAATGGGTCCTGCAGAGAGTATTATTTTTCGTGTGGTCCTCCTTAATGCATCTTGCAAAGTATCAACAAGGGAGTTTAAATACCATTTTAATAAGCAGTATTTAAGTGATCTGTAACAGAATAATGATTACTTTTAAACCAAATCTGATGAGCAACCAAAAATTATTTCCCTGTTATGCATATCAATTTTTTTGTTATTTGCAGAAAAGAAACTAAGCAAAATTGTGTATTTTTCATCAGCTTCTTGTAGTTTTTCTGCTTTCATTTGAATTGTGGCATTGTACATGTAGCATGTGACCAACATTCCCTGTACTTCTCTAGAAAAAAATTGAACCGTTCTTGAAGCAGGAAGTGTGGGTTTTTCAATAAAATAATGTATTTTTTAATATATAACATTAGGTGCAAGAAAACTTTCTAATTATTAGGTAAATACAACTGATAGAAATAAGTGAATTTGACAGACTAGTTAAGGACTGATGTACAAGTTTCATATAATGCTATATTTGCTGTTTTTTCTAGTGGCCAAATATAAATCTAAGGAACTACAAAGATGAACAGTTGCACAGGTATGAAAAAATTATGTAGACTTTCTTGGAAGAAAGAAATTTGGAAAAACTGGGGTTTACTATTGCAATAAAATGTTTCCTAGATGTATCACATTTCTAAAACTTAATCTATAGATAAGCAGTTAAAGTGTAAATTTGGGTAATTAAGTTGCAATATTTGCTTTAAATAAACAGGTGTTTAAGCTTCTTTTCTGTGCACAGATACTTTATATATTACTCCTTTACAAATCATACTACCTTTGCAAATGCTCAATTTCATTTTAAACCTTAGAAGTGTTACTACTTGATATTTCAAACAGTAGTGTTTTATGTCAGAGCTTGGAAACTTTTTACAAAGTCTACAGTTGTACAGTTTTACAACTACGGCTTTCGTCAAAAACCAAGAGCAAATTATTTCTAGTTGCTGTTAGTGGCAAGAGAAGCATGTGTAATTTGGAAAAAAAACAACCAAACAAAAAGTCCCCAGTACAGCTCTGGTTCCTTTCATGTCAGTTGTCAATGAGACATTTTTATTACTTTTGTGCCTTTGTTGTCATGGTGTTACTAGTTAGTTCTTGGATGTGCATTTTAACATGTGTTGCAGAAATAGATTACATTATTTTGTAGAATAGGTCTCTATTTGTGGGCATGACAAGCTAGTTCTTGAATTGGGGGAAAACCCAAAATACAGAATATAGGCTGAAAGGCTCATGTGGCTCTGTCTTAAATTTTTACCAAGAAGTAGTCGGAGTACTTCTATGAAGTATTCACAGCATATTCACAGTAGTCCCATTGTAATCATAGCCATAATTTAATTCTGCATTTGTATTCTTTCTGGATTTTCCTGAAACATTAATTGCCAATCTGTACTTTGGGGTAAGGGATTATTTTCCAAATCTGGTGGTTTATAGCACTATTTCTCTAAAGCAGTGTCTTCAGTCTTGGCTGTGACACCAACACGCACTCCTCAACCTACCTACGTGAGATAATGTTCTTGTTCCACGGATTTGTGCTGCACTCAAGCATTATTCAGTGCCTAAATAATGTTATTCCAAATAAATTGGGAAAATCCAGAATTGAATTGGTGTGAAGCTTCTATAGTTCACTGATCCTTTCTGCAGAACTGGGAGTGTAATGGCTTTAAAATGCTGTTGCTCCCGTTTAATTATAAGTAACTAAACCCCAAATCTCTCTAGTTTCACTGCTCATGATAGAAGATTTTCTGCCACTTGTTTTTCAGGTGTAAATTACATTTATTTCTCCTTCCATAAACTGATCTTTTTTTTAGTGTTAGTGCTGTTAAAGTGAAATTCCAGATATTTTTATAAAGATTCCTTCATTTCATAGAGATACAGTTAATGCAGTGTGTGTATACACACAGGATCACAGAATCATGAAAAAGACCTCAAAGATCATTGAGTCCAACTGTTCACTGCTGAAGCATGTTTCCAAGTGCCGTGTCTATACGTCCTTTAAATCCCTCTGGGAATGGTGACTCCAGCAGTTCCCTGGGCAGTTCAAGTGCCTGACCACTCTTTTAGTCCAGAAATTTTTCCTGATATTCAATCTAAACTTTTTTTGGGGCAACTTGAGGCCTTTTTCTCTCATTCTGTCACTTGTCACCTGGGAGAAGACACCACCCCCACCTGGCTGCAACCTCCTATCAAGGAGTTGTTAAGAGCACAAAGGTCTCCCCTGAACCTCATTTCCTCCCAGTTAAATATCCCCAGCTGCCTCAGCTGCTCCTCACTGGACTTGTGCTCCAGACCCTTCCCCAATTCTGTTGACCTTCTCTGGACACACGGTAGCCCCTCAATGTCCCTCCTGTAGTGAGGGGCCCGAAGGGTCCAAAACTGAACACGTGAACGTTGATATTACACACATACGCACTTAAATATACACATAGATACATACATCTGTAAATTTGTAGGTCAATATATATTTATTGCTAGTAACCCAGAATAAGATACATTCCATTTAACAACATTTAATTAAGCTCTCAGATTTCCTTTATAATTGGTCCTGTCTTTGGAGTTAGGGCTAGTGGATTACTCTGACTTTTTAAAATATGAGTGCAGTTCTGTAATCAAGTTTTCTTAATGCCTGACATATCTACCTTCTGATGGAACATTTTGGGTTATTTTAAAGCACAAATGTGTGTTTATTTTATGATGAAAAGGATTATTTTATGAGAGGAGGATCTTTGCTGAAGACTTACTCCTGTGATGCAAAACTCAAGATACATTGCTTACTGTGATTTAAAAAAGTCTGAGAGTGTGTTTGCAATCACTGTATTATGCTTCAAAAATGATTAAGTGAGATGATTGGAAATACTGTTGCTGAATAAATAAGACTTCTTCCTTTCAGGACACAAAAATGAGTTTTTCACAGTAGCAGTAACTATTATAGCTGAAGAAAACTCAGGTCACAAGATTCTATTTTAAGCTCTTTGTTAGCCTAGATAATACAGTCTTTGAAACTTGCCACAAGATGAATTACAGCAGAATAAATTATGAGAATGAGAAGGAAGCTATGGCTTCTGAGAGCATAGAGATTTTAAGTTCCTTTGCTTATATTAAGTCATGGTATAGAAAACCCTTTATAATGCCCAGTACAGCAGCGTCTCTGAAATTGTGTCTGGGTAGACTTACTACTGTTACCTGCTTCTCTTTTGATAAAAGAGTTTTAAAAGTTAAAAGTTAAAAGATAAAAAGATAAAAGTTTTAAAACTTATTGCCAAGAAACCAATTTAACTATAACCCATTTTTTCTACTAGCATCATTTGGTATTGTGAGACTCTCTTTGTCACCCTGAAAAATAGCCAATTCTATTTTACTTTCTATAGGTTTGTAAGGAGATTGCTATATTTTTACAAGCCTAGCAGTAAACTGTATGCTAACCTGGATCTGGACTATGCCAAGGCGAAGCAGCTCACTGTTGTGGGTTGTCAGTTTACTGAATTTCTTCTTGAATCAGAGGAGGTAAGAAATTTTCAGCTACAAGACTGGAATTAGAATGAGTAGTCTTGCTGAATGCCACTTAGAGGAAAAACCTTAATTTTTGGTAAAAACTTCTGAGATTTTGGGCATTAAATCTAAAATGATAGTGTAATTAAGAAATACAATGTGAAATATTGAGGAAGATGGCTATATTTATGTAGAAGTTGTATTAGATACAGATTTGTTAAACGCAACTTAAAGTTTGAAGGAATTGTTTTTATTACTTATGCTGTGTATAACCTTCCTTTTCTAACTCCTTTCTTCTTTTGTGCTAAAGACTTTTATGCCTCGGGTCAGAAGAAAATGTTGTTGAATAATACTTCTCCCTTTTCCTGGAAGGAATTAGTCCTAAGATGTCTCCATGCTTAGCTCCTTTTATTAGCCTTGAAACATTTTCTTTAGTCTGAATTGTTTTCCAGCCTACATTTCTGTTTTGTGTCTGTGTTGTGTTTGTACATTTTAAGAAATTTAAAGTAATGAGTTTCAGTAAAGAAGAGACACATTTCTATTACTAAAAGATGCTATTCCTCTTTATTTTGCTAGGATGGACAAGGTTACCTGGAGGAATTGGTTAAAGATATTGTACTTTGGCTCAACTCTTCATCAGGCATGAAACCTGAACGTAGTCTTCAAAATAATGGGTTACTAAATACCCTTAGCCAGCACTACTTCCTGTTTTTTGGTACTTTATCTTGTCACCCTCATGGAGTGAAAATGCTTGAAAAATGCAATGTGTTTCAGTGGTGAGTGCTTTTATTCAGTTTGAATTGTACTTGCAGTGTAATGGTTGTGCAAATTTTAAACTGTGCATGAGGGCCACCATCTGAAAAGCTGAAGACTTTAAGGTTATTTTGGTGTAGTTACAGGTAAAGATCCCCATTTTTTTTCTAAGGTTTTCTAGTCTGTCATTACTAAGCAGACAGAGGTGATTATGGCATAAACAGCTTACTTTTTCCCATCCACACCTGTGTGACAGAGATGAGTATCCGGAAGGATTATAGTGTACTGAAAGATACAGTGTGGGGAAATAGAAAGAAAAACAAAGAAAACTCAAAACACACAAACAAAATGGCCGGTACCATACCATTTGTGAAATGTTGATGTATGTTGCACTTAGAACTTCAGTCCAGTACATTTGAGTGAAGTTCTGAAGCTCAAAATTTTGTTCAGGTACAAATAAACTTAGCTTCCTTTGGGAATAAATTTGCTGGTGACTAGTACTAGTTTATTAACATATAGTAAAATTTAAGCAAAAATGCAAGTGTTTTAATGTACTCTTTATCTTTTATTGTTGATTTTGTTGATTTTTAGGAAGCAAGCTTTTTACTGGCTTCAGAAAACTTCATGTACAATAAAGTCTAGACTGTTAATAAGACTAACTTTATGGCAAGCTTTATACACAATGTTTAACAATGAAGAATCGTTCACAGAGCTTCATTAGCATTAATTCTTATGCTTACAATCACTAATTCTGCTGACAGAATTTTTACAGAGCAGTTATAAAATGTGTTGGTTTGGGGTTTTCGCCTTGCGGTTCAGTGCATTATTTCATCCCTATTAGACTTTACAGTTATAACAATTTAAAGTTACTCCATTTCATACAAGACCATACTTTGTATTCCACATTTATAGTAATAAAAGTATAATTGAAAGTACTTAAGTTTAAATTATTGATGGTTCAAGTGGGTTCAAATACTAATTTTATTTTCTTCTTCCTCCCCTTCCATGCTTCCAGTCTTCTTAATCTTTGTTCTTTGAAGAACCAAGATCATTTGTTAAAATTGACTGTTTCTAGTCTGGATTATAGCAGAGATGGATTGGCAAGAGTCATCCTTTCTAAAATCCTGACAGCAGCTACTGATGTAAGTTCAGTTCAACTTCTGCTCCTTCGTTATTGCCCTCTACACATTTACTTTATTATTCATCATTATTTTTTTTAAGCTGTTATATATGAAAAGGGTTCTTATTTTTGTATTCAGAGAAATGAAACTCCTACAAGTGTAACTTTTGAATTTGTTGTGAACTTCATACCCTGTATTGTATTTGTGGTCAAGAAATTAAGTCCTTCAAATAGAGCTTTCTCTTGCATATGATGGGGGCTGAAGTCTTGATATATGTAAACTAAGAGTAGTGTGATTGTTTAGGTCAGTTGCATCTTAAATCAGTTGTGAAGGCATTGTTATCACAAACAAAAATCTGTATTTCTAGCAGCACTAAGCATGTTAACCTTCTAGTAGTAGATACTGTTCTGATAATGATTGGTGTTACTCAGTGTGTTGGAACTAAGTAGATGCTATAGCTGCTGGAATGAGGGATTGGTTTGGAAATAAGCATTGGGATTTGTTCTTCTGAATCAAAGAAGATGAGTGTGGTTAAAATATAGAGTTACGTGGGGTTGGGAGAGGAAACTCTTGACTTTTAAGGTGACATTATTAGATAAGCAAGCACTGATGTCAGGGAGATAGATGACAACTAAGAAGTTGAAATATAACTAGGAAAGAATGTTCATTACTTCAAATGAATTTGCTTCTGTTGTCTGAACAGACAGAATGTGTTCTAGAGTAGGTACAAGAGAGAAAAAAGCAGATACTAGCTTTAAATGTCTCACTGTATTTTGGAAGAGGAGGACATAAATTAAGGATATTTCTCTGAGACTGTCAAAGATATGATGATTCTTATGGATAAAGAGTGGAGTCTGAAAGTAATGAAGATAGTTGAGGTCGAAGGAATGACTCATTGAAAGAAGATGAAGCTCCCTACTGACTGTAATTTTTTTAATTGGCTTCTAAATTCTCTTCAAAAGATATAATGATGAAATAATAAAAGATATGAGATTGGACACATATGGTGACCAATTTACTTGTGATCTTACATTCAATTTTCCCATTTGCTAAGATAGAAATAGCTCTATGATAAACTGTAATTTTAATAGGTAAGGTGTGTATCACAGTTGCTTGCTGCAAAATACGGTAATTGAAAGGTATTTTTAGAAGTTATAAATCATTAACTGTGTTAGTTATTTTTCTTCCATTCAAGAAAAAATTTTCCTTACTTTGCAGAGCTGCAGGTTGTACGCAACAAAACACTTAAGAGTGTTGCTGAGAGCTAATGTAGAGTTCTTCAGCAACTGGGGGATTGAGTTACTGGTGACCCAGTTACATGATAAAAATAAAACTATTTCTTCTGAGGCACTTGATATTCTAGATGAGGCGTGTGAAGACAAGGTGAGCATCCCTTCTCTTTTTAACCTCTTTTTGGTATGCTGCTCTTAAGCTCTTCTCCACCCCCTTCCCTAGTAGCAAAGTACAAATATGCAAGAAGATACTGATGGTTTCCTTTCTTGATTGTCATTGATGGACTTCAAATAGTTTATAAGACCCCTTTGATGAAACTACTGCAGTATTACTTACAAGAAAACATAGAATTCTGGATTATGCCTGTATTTAAACATGAATTGCAACTAATTCAGCTATTTTGTTAATTATACTTTTTGTGAAGTAATTTATATTTAATGACTGAAAGTACCTAAAATTGATAATATTAGGATTAAGTTGGCATTTGATACTTCGTGTTGTGAAAAACTTGCTGCTTCTTTGCAGGCAGAGTGTTGTATTTATTGCAGTTTTCAGAATTATATAGTGCTCAAAAACTCTTTATGTGTTCTTAATTATTTTAGGCCAATCTTCATGCTCTTATCCAAATGAAACCAGCTCTTTCTCATCTTGGAGACAAGGGTTTGCTTCTACTCCTAAGGTAAACGTGTTGAATATGCTGTTTGACTTCAAACTGTGGAAACAAATAAGTGTTCTTTTTATTCAGATTCTGTGAGTTGTTTAAATTAGAATGTTAACTGTCTGATGGTTTTTTACAGATTCCTGTCCATCCCAAAGGGGTTTTCATATCTAAATGAAAGAGGTTATGTAACAAAACAGATGGAAAAGTGGCAAAAGGTAATCTTAAGAAGAAAATGTTTGCTTGATATTAGGAGGAATGGTTTGAATATCTGGGTTTAGAACAGAGATTCTTAAAAATAATTGCATATTAATGTACCTGTAAAGCTAATGAAAATACATGTATTGCATCAGTGACAACGTTTTTGCTGGAAAAAGTTGACAGGGACTTACAGTTCCATAGCTTCTCTGTATGTTTGTTTTTGATTTACCAAGACCTTTATATAATTTTGATATTTCAGCAAATATTTCAGGAGTGTAGTCACTTTCTAAAATATGTTGTTGTGGAAAGTCATTATCTAGAGAAGTGTGCAAAGTAATGGTACTTTTCAAGACACCTGTTACCTCTGTTTGTTGGTAATTAAAAATTAAATCTAGAGCTCATGAAGACAAAATTGGCTTATGCTGTTAGGAAGTAAAGAGGAACACAAGACCAGTAAGAAAAAGTCATTATTGTCATAACTTGAATAAAACTTGTTGTATGTTTTTTGGTTTTGTAATTGATTATAAGAGATTGGTATCATTCCTGTTGCCAACTTTTTTAGTAGTTTAGGTGTCACTTCTCAAGGAGTACTGAAATGGGTGATGGTCTACTGAAATTATTTGAGTTTGTCAGATGTGAAGTATTTCCTTCTTCCTTTTTTTAACAAATTCCCTGAAATAATTATGAAATCAATTGTTGATTCTGCAGACTCATTATACATGTGAAGTGCATTTATTTTTGTGAGCCCCACCTTCAGATCATAAAAAAATTCAGTCTTTCTTAAGGAACTTTCCTCAATTATTTCTTTCTTATAAAGTCTCTTGCTATAACACCTAAACCACTAAATGCACTGTATCAACTCTCGTCTGTCTTTTTACAGGAATATAACTTAAAATACGTTGAATTGATTGAAGAACAACTTAATGAAGCACTTACAACATACCGCAAACCTATTGATGGGGATAACTATGTTCGTCGGAGCAACCAAAGGTAAATTTGTGAAAATGGGTTTTGAGGCACAAGCTGGGGGGACTCATTGGGAGAGCTGTAAACTGGAATGTATGAACAAAAGGGGTACCAACAGGATTTCACTTTATTCTGCTCCTGGATCAGATACAGTATATATACAATATATATACAATGTATCAGCACAGTATGAGAAACACACAGGATGAGCTGGATGTGTTGCTTAGCTCCTGGAGTTTTAATATAATTTATTTCAGAGCTTTTATATAATTAGTTTTAGAGCTTTAATATAATTTATTTTATTAAGACTTGGTGGTTTGAGTCCCATGATTGGAGTGCTGGAATGGAGGGCTACAAGCTTTTCAGGAGGGATGGGCAGATGAATGTGTCTGTCTATATAAGGAAGAGGTTTGATTACACAGCCCTTACAGTTAGTGGTGGTATGGTTGAGAACCTCTGGGTGAGGATTAAGGGGATGGAAGACAAAGGAGATGATGTAGTGGGTGTCTGCTACTGATTGCTCAGCCAGGATGTTAGTACTTCTATAGACAATTAGGAGAAATTTCTGTATCAGTAGCTCGTGTTCTTAAGGGCTTCCTATGGAAGATTGCAACTTCCAGGCATCAACTACAAATACTGTAGTGCAATGGCAAGCAACCTTGGAAATTCTCTGTAGGAGAAAGTCCGTAGGAGATACCTTCTTTTCACAGGTACTCAGTGAGCCAACTAGGAAACATGCCCTCCCTCAACTTGCTGTTTGTGAATATAGGGCTTGTGGGCGATGTGATGGAGGAGGGTTCTGTAGGCCACAGTGATCATGACATGGTTAAGTTTAAAATTTTCAATGTAATGAATAAAAGCACAGCAGAGGTGCTACTCAAGGCTTCAGGAGAGCTAACTTGGGGAGCTACTTTAGCACAGTACATTTTTGAGGGCGTAGGAGTCCAGAAGTGCTGGTTCATCTTTAGGAACTACCTATTAGAAGTATGGGAGTAGGCAATCCCATTGTGTTATAAGTCAAGCCAGCGGGGCAGAAGACCACTTTGGCTGAACAGGGAGCTCCTCGTGGAGCTCAAGAGGAAAAGGATCTCTGCAAGGTATGATCTCTCCAAGGTCACTCTTCACAGAAAGACTATAAAACTGTGATTCACATAAGCAGGGAGAAGGAACAAAAGGCCAAAGCTCATTCAGGACTGAAACTGAGCAGTGTTCTGTCATACAACAAGAAAGAAGAGATCTGAAGAAAATGCTGGATCTTGCTGAATACTTGCTGAAGATGGTCACCTGACTTACAGAGATGAAGGAAAAACAGAGATTAATTAAAATTCAATGGGTTTTTCCTTCAGTCCTTAGCAATATTGATAGACCTTGGGCTGCCTGGTTCCCTGAGCCAGAGGTCCACAAATGTGAAAACTGTGACTTTCCATTTGTGGACACTAACGTTGTAAGGGACCATCTGTATCAGCTGAATTTTCACAAGGTCATGGAGCCTGGTTCCAACAAGGCTGAGTGACTAGCCTCATTAGTACTAGCCCACCAGTACTGAGAGAGCTAGCAAATGTTGTGTCAGGACCCATCTCTGTCATCTTCTGAAAGTCTTGGGAGTCTAGGGAAGTCCCTGCTGACTGGAAGCTAGCCAGTTTATTCCACTTTGCAAGAAGCACATTAAGGGAAGACCCAGAAAAGTACAGACCTATTAGGCTAACCTCAGTTCCTGGAAAAATTATGGAGATTATACTGGGTATTGTTGAAAGGCATGTGAAGAACAGTTCAATCATCAGGCATAGTTAGCATGGGTTCACAAAGGGAAAGTTTTCTTTAATTAAGTTGTTTTCCTTCTGTAGTAAGGTCACCCATCTAGTGGGTGAAGGGAAGGTGGTGGCTGTTTTTTTCCTGGATCTTGGTGAGACTTTTGATACTCTCCTTCACAGCATCCGTCTGAACAAGTTGTCCAGCTGTGGGATGAGCGGGTTCGTGGTGTGGTGGGTAAAGAACTGGCTGAGGGACTGATCCCAAAGAGTTGTAGTGAATGGGGCTATATCTGCCTGGTGCTTGGTCACACCAGTGATGTTCCTCAGGGGTCCATTCTAGGGCCAGTTCTGTATCAACAATCTGAATGCTGGAGGTGCATGCACCAGTAGCAATTTGCTGGATTCTTTTGAGGGACAAGAGGCTTTGCAGATGGGTCTAGATAGGTTTGGGGCACTGAGCAATCTGAAACTGGGTGAAATTTGACAAGTCCAAATGCTGGATTCTGCACCTGGGGTGGGGTAACACCGGCCACAGGTACACAGTGGGAGAGGAGTGGCTGGACAGCTGCAGAGAGGGATGTGGGGCTAGCTGGTGCTGGGCTCAGTGTGGGTCAGCAGTGCCCGGGCAGCCCCAAGGACAAATCCCATCCCAGAGCACCGGGCACGGCACAACCGGCCCAGAGAGGGGATGGTCCCGCTGGGCTCGGCCTTGGGGCAGCCTCGCCATGGGCCCTGCTGGGCCCTGCAGGTGCAGAGGGATGGGAAGGTCCTTCAGTGCATCCTGAGGAGGGAAACAAGGCTGGAACCTCCTGTGAGGAGCAGCTGAAGCCTTTGGGCTTGTCCACTTTGGAGAAAAAGAGGCTGAGAGGTGATCCCATTGCTCTCTGCAGCTTCATGAGGAGGGGAAGGGCACAGGGAGGTGCTGAGCTCTTCTCACTGGGGAGAGGGGCAGGACGCATGGGAATGGTTCATAGCTGAAATAGGGGGGGTTCAGACTGGATACTAAGAAGCATTTCCTTACCACAAGGGTTGTGGGTGGTCACATAGAAGAACAGGCATTCTGGAGAGATGGTCGATGATGCCTCAAGTCTGTTAGTGTTCAAGAGACAGTGTCCTTAATAGCAGACTTTAACATTTAGTCAGCCCTAAAGTGGTCTGGCCATTGGATTAGATGATTGTTGTACGTCCCTTCCAATTGAAACAGTTCTCTTCCTTTCTAAATTCCTCAAAAGAATTCTCTTTGTTTGAAAAAAATCAAGGGTAAGTCATTGTATAACGTTGCAGTGTAATTTATTTTAGAATAAAATATTAGAAGTGTTGGGAAACCTATGAATGTTTCTTTTTCTGCCAGATTACAGCGACCACATGTCTACCTGCCAGTTCACCTTTATGGCCAACTGGTGCACCATAAAACAGGCTGCCATTTATTGGAGTCTCAGGTGAGGATAATAATTGTTTATAACTTGAAATATTTTAAAGATCACTGTAAACCTTTTGTAAAAAGGTTTAAAAAGAGATGGCATTGCAGAAGAACTTGATTATGAGTCTTGAGTTGGGAAGACAGTCTTTGCCATCTAATCTCATGTAAATTTCCTTCCTGACACTGAAATATCACCAAAATACCTTGCAACATTTTTCTTAAAATGACTAGCAAAATCTTAGCATGGAAAGCAATTCATAAATAGAAAGAAATGTCAGTCTCTCTGGATTGTATATTGACAGTTATACATGTGAGAAAACTATGCCTATCCTTTTAAGCATAAAAAAGGGGGAGGTGAGGGAGTAAAATCTTTTTAATATTTTGAAAATCTAAGAAAGCAAACCCTAAGCCATATTTGCTTAAATTCAGTTTTAATATGGGTTGGTAAAGTGATTTAAGGAATTGACAGTCCTCGTTGAAAAGTTTGAGAGAAAATGTATATATTGCAGTGTGTTAGTTTGATTAAACTATCATCTTTATAAAATCTGAAATAACTTCATGCAATCAGTGATTTCATTAAAATTTTCTTCTTACATTATCACTGCTGTTAATTTATGGTTACTATTGCAGAATTACCACTGTTCTTCCTAGGGTGCATGAATTAAATTATTGCTTTAATTTTTACTATAAATGCAAGAAAACCTGTTTAACTGAAGTCTCCTATTCATTTTCAACTTAGTTTTTTCTTCTTCTGTTTTTCTCCTTCAGAGTATTGTTACAGATCTAAGTTACACTGTTCGTTCCCCGATGCTGGATAAGTGGGAAGGAATTAAGCAGCTGAAAGCAGCCCTTTGGGCCTTGGTTAGTAATAACTTTACAAAGTTTTGTGGTTGTTTAGTTCTGTTATAACTGTTGATTCTTAAATAACTAAGCAAAATTCTAGAAAAATAACAAATTGGGGTTGTCAAAAAAGTGTGATTTTTTTCAAGTTGGCGTTCTATTTCATAATGATACTTTCAGTTGAAAATGGTTCACTGCACCTGTTTCATTCTGAGGTTTTTAATAATCACATTGTCTTTTTTTCTTTTTAACAAATAAGAATAACACATTGCCATATGAATATTAGCATGGAACTGGTAATTACAAGTTAAAAGTTGCCATGGTCTGAGTTTCATGTATTTACTGTGGTAGTCCCTAATGTTTCTGCAAGGAAATTGGCTGCCATGTGTTGATCCATGTGGTCATGACACCCTGGTACTTGGGACAGGCAAAAACCTAGTGTTGGTGTGTATCCAAGCTACACTCCTAAATGCACTTTGCCACCTCAGCTGCTTCTTTCTTGTCTTCCCCAAAGTTAATTTTGGAACATTAGTCCAAGGTGGCTATTACTGAAAGATACTGTAGGTATGTAACAAAATGCCTGTGTAAGAGGAATGTAAAATGAATAAACCAAGATCATGATGCAGGCTATAGCAGAGCTTTTAAAGAGAGGAATACATAGTAGTTCTAACTTTGAGCAGCTTTAGGTGTAACGCACAGTGTGCTAAGTGCTTTTTTGTATTGGCACAGCTAGGAAATGCCAGAAAGGGTACACAGATCTTTTAACTGCTTTGAGAAGATGTGGCTTGAAACTCTACTACCAACAAACAAAGGTGTCAAAGCTTTACACTGGTAGTTCTGCAGATCACATTAAGATCAAAACTTAAAAATTTCATTCCAGGGCAATATCGGATCATCGAATTGGGGTCTTAACTTGCTTCAAGAGGAGAATGTAATTCCTGACATAATGGCACTTGCTCAACATTGTGAGGTTCTGTCTGTTAGAGGGTAGGTGTATCCGATTTATACATAATATTTGCAGATGGTAGTTGCTATCAGTTTTCAGATAGTTTTGCCTGATTTACGTGAATACAGATTTGTGCTTTATTGGAAACGAGTTATTAAAGTCACTGATGACTGAGTAGCAATCTTGGTTCTATGCAACTGCAGAATTGTGTAGGAAGTCTGAAAGAACATGCAGTAAACAAATGAAATCTATGAAAAAAGATAGATACTACTTTTCTCCTTTTTTATAAAACAAAATAGTTGCTGCTTATAGCTCTGTGAGAATTTATTATTCCATCATTCTTATTAAATACATTTTTAAAATATTTAAAAGCATAAAAACGTGGTATTTTGTCTAATATTGCTACTGCATTAATGTTTGGCCTTTTTTTTCAAAAGGTGCTTTTCTACTTTATGTAATCAGGCTTTTGTGATAATTTTTATTTTTGAATAGTATATTGTTCTCAGATATATTAATGCATTTCTTAAGCTTACATTGATTTACAAATAAAAATCAACAATATACTGTTTATCAGTTTTGTGAGGTTTCTGCTGAATTGCTTTGAAACTGTTTCCTTTCAAATGTGAAGTAAGTTTAGTTAAACTAGGTGCTATTATTGTTGCTCTTTTTTCTATATATACATAAAATACAGAACCTGTGTCTACGTGCTTGGTCTGATAGCCAAAACTAAACAAGGATGTGACATTTTGAAGCATCACAACTGGGATGCAGTGAGACACAGTCGTAGACAGCTTTGGCCAGTGGTCCCTGATGATATGGAGCAGCTCTGCAATGAACTTTCTTCTATACCCAGCACTCTTAGCTTGAACTCTGAGTCTACCAGTTCTAGGCACAACAGTGAAAGCGAATCTGCTCCGTCAAGTAAGTAACCAGAACACCAAAACAAGCAAACAGGAGAAAAATGAACAAGCAAACAAAAAAAAGCCCACAAAGAGCCCAAGCCACCATGAACAGCATTTTGGTGTTCTTACCAGCCTTTTGGCAGGATGAGGTTCAGACCAGTGATGTAAAAGTGTTCTTGCATTAAAAGAGTAGAAGCCATAGGACAGTTATGTGCATTCAGAGAGATGCAGACAAGTGAGAGGGAGTAAAACAGTGTCTTAGCGTCACATTTGGTGTAGAAGAAAAATTTTCACATGAGGGTAAGTTACTAATTTTTATGTCGAGTCATGGCAGTTTGCAATAACATGCTGCAGAAACCTCCATGCTTAGGTATAAAGATACACCGGGTTGTCCTCAAAGGAATATACTAAAAAATAAGTACTTACGTTCTCAGTGTGTACATACACACCCAAAATATTTCTGTATTTAAATTATTGGGTATTTCAAGTACCTAAAGCATTTTATTTTTGCTTTGGATACTTGGAATTTAAATCAAGAAATATACCACATTTAGATATAGTTAAAAGAGTGCTTTGGTTGTAATCCTAGTAGCTGGATGCTTGCACTGAAATAAGATGATTTCTTTTGAAGCAATGAGACCTTCAGTTCAGTTACTCTTCAGGATAGTCAATTTGTACCAAGTTCTGCAGAAAAAAAAAGAGGAATTAAAGTTGCAGTAAATTGCATAGACTCCTTCTTGGGCTTCTATGGAATGGCTTCCTATTTTGCAACATAGTTGGTAGACTTTGAAGAAATACCTATTTTGTGTGACAAATTCTCGTATAATTTCAGGTATGTTCATCATGGAGGATGACCGTTTTGGTAGTACTTCCACCAGTACTTTCTTCCTAGATATTACTGAAGATGCAGAACAAATATTTTATGACAGACCTGGACCTTCAAAGGACAAAGACCGTAGTCCCTTTCCTTTTTTTTCTTCTAGTAGACTTGTGAAGAATCGCATTCTAAATTCTCTTACTCTACCTAATAAAAAACACAGAAGTAGCAGTGATCCAAAAGGAGGAAAGCTGACATCATCTGACAGTAAATCAGGCCTGAGGCGAAATCGTACAGTAACAGAACCTAGTGGTAGCATAGACTTTCCTGCTGGGGAAGAATTGAACCCTGTTTTCAGAGTTCCAAAAATCCAGACTTTACGATTAGAAACTTCTTTTGTTGGAAGTAAGCATGTGGAAGATACTGATTGTACCCAGAGTATTGGAGAAAATGATCTGAAGCTGCCAAAAGGTCTTGGGAATGAAATTCATCGGGAAAACACAAGCAAAGAAAGGCTAATAGGAGATGGTACTACACAAACACATTTCAAGAGTCGCAGCTTAAGTTTTAATACAGATACCACAACAAGTGGCATAAGTTCAATGAGCTCTAGCCCTTCAAGAGAGACTGTGGGTGTGGACACTACAAATGTAGATACTGACTGTGGAAGTTTGAGTACTGTGGTAAGCACAAAAACAGTTAAACCAAGTCACTGTTCAACACCACAGTCTAACCACCTGCCTCTCTCAAAATCCAATTCTGTATCCCTGGTTCCGCCAGGGTCTTCTCATACCCTTCCCAGAAGAGCCCAGTCTCTTAAAGCTCCTTCTCTTGCTACGATAAAAAGTCTCGCTGACTATAACTTCAGCTACACAAGTTCTCGAGATGCATTTGGCTATGCTACACTAAAGCGCCTACAGCAGCAGAGGATGCATCCCTCACTGTCTCACTCAGAAGCCCTGGCATCTCCAGCAAAGGATGTGCTGTTTACTGACACTATCACCATGAAGTCTGGCAGCCTGGATTCTCGACTAACCCCAAGCCGGTAAGAAATTATTATGTGCTCATTTCTTGCTTCAGTGCTGTAAGAACAACTTTAGAAGAAAAGTGTCTTCCTAATTTTTTTTTTTATATCTGCACCTAAAAGGGACAGTTGTTGCAAAGTGATTCATAACTTCACTGAAAGCAGTACTGGTATTAGGTGAATAATAGAAGGATAATTCTCAACTTTCTAAGTGCTGTCAGAGAAGCCCAGCTTTCATAGCTGTGCTCAACCCTTTATAATGCTGTTGATGACAAAGGAAAATGTTTTTGCTTTCATCATATTTGCTTCCTGTTTTAACTTCTATAACACAAAAAATGCTGTTGTACTGCTAACACTATTAAAGTTGCAAACACACCGAATTGCCCATGAAGTCAGAGCTATATTTCAGAAGAGAATTTTCTCGATGTCACTTGGGGAGGTTTTAGGACAGGGCCTCCTGCCAATATGCTATATTTGTGTTCACTGCGGCTTTGAGGCCAGTGATGAGATACTGGTACCACTGATAGGAATGCCACTTTGGCTTCTTAGCTACAACAGATCAAAGATTTTACTCATAGCAGTTATTTTTAGATGTCAGTGTCACCTCTTTATTTTTGAGCAATATTAGATGTTCTGAAGACTAATTAGATAGTTATATAAGATGTCTAGCTCTTGACATTGACACTGTTCCCAGCTGCAACAGTCACTGCCTAATAACCTTCCCTTAAAAGCTCTTGTATTAAATTTTTCCTTCACATCATCTTTTAGCTAGTGCATTTGATTTTCACATTACTGTTGAAATGGAAAAGACACTTTTTATCTCTGTTCTTACCTTATCATCTCTCGAATGAGAGAAGGGGAGACACTACCAGTAAATGAATCATCTGCTTACTGCAGAGAACAGCAAATGCTCAGTCCTTGAGCTGCCCTCCTCATACTCAGTTGAGTGTTTATGTCCTGATTAAAAGCAAAATCAATTTGTTGGTATTTTCACATCATTCTGGAAAGATGCCGTGAAAGATGCCTCGGTTCAAGTAAGTTAGAACTAGACTGAACATATAGGTTAGATTAAGGATAATTTAGCAGTTACCCTGTGCAGTCTTGGAAATTGGAAGTGCCATTCCTTGCTATGTCACTGGCATCTTGTGGTAGTGCAGGAACAAGTAGGTGTCATTTCAGCGGTGTTACAGGTTCTGTAATGGCTATAAGTAATGCTTTACCATTCCTTGCAGTCATGCCCTTGATATGCAGAGCAGCCTTGCTGCAGTGGATTTTGATCCTGCACTCAATGTCATACTTGCTATTCCCAGTGCTTAGCTGTTCATGTTCTCTTGTGTCAGTGGATAGAGTTAAGGATTTGAGCTGACCTGCTTAACATTGAACTGAAATGTCTGCAGTGCTTGTATCTCCAAGAAGGTTAAATAATTGCAGACACATATGCTCAAAGAGAGATTCAGATTGTGTTAGTTGCTAATATAATTGATTGGAAAGACTGCAGTGAAACTAGTACATGTGTTTTTCTTGCTGGTTGTGCTGTGTCTCCACTGAAAAATTATGGTCCTTATAATTTCAGATTGTATTTACTCACAAATTCAGAGTATGTTTACTGGTCCAGCTAAAACTCCTTAACTGCTTTTGAAAAATAAACTAGAAAGAAAAATTCTGTCCTTTTTATCTGCTGAGTCAATTTTTCTGTCAGTCTTCAGAAAACTTTCATTTATAGTTTATTGCCAGATTCATGTGTTAGGAGCAACTAACACGGATTTACTTTTGTGATTTTATTTGTTCTTTTCATTCAGATGGTTAAAAAGCCTTTTTCTTTGCATAAATTTTGTGAGACAAAATTTCCCACCTTTGTATTTAAAGACTAACGGGAAATGTTAATGTGCATATCTTGGATCCTGATCGTGGCTCTCACCCTATCACTTGCAGACATTCTTTCATGAAAACTTGGTGGTGTTTATCACTACTATAATGCTATATCTGTTAGCTTTTCTAGGAAAAGCAGGGACAAACGTTTGGGATTAATAATTCTGTCTTTAATTTATGTTGAGAGTAATTGTAGAATGTATTATTATTAAATATTTAATGCAGTTGGTAACTTTTTGAGTTTTATGATTACACAATTATTTAGGTTGGAAAAGACCTTTAAAATTGAGTCCAGCTTTTAACACAACACTTCCAGTTCCTCCACTAAACTATGTCCTTAAGTGCCACATCTACATGTCTTTTAAATGTCTTCAGGGATGGTGACTCAGCTCCTTCTCTGGGCAGACTGTTCCAGTGCTTGACAACCCTTTCAGTGAAGAATTTTTCTTTATATCCAATCTAAACCTCCTCTGGCACAACTTGAGGTCTTTTCCCTCTTTTTTTGAAGTATGGCTTGACTTCTGTTGTGAGTCAAGTGCTACTGTCACTAGCATTGCTCAGAATTACCAGCAAGGAAACTACTGATACCCTCTCAGTTGTATTTTGTGCATTTCCATTGCATTATAATTTCTTGAACCTCACGTGGTCAAACTTTGATAATTTAATTTTATCTCAATATAAATCCCTTCTGTAGGGATAAGAGGACTCTTTATTGCCCATCTAAAATAAAAAAATTGATAGATAACTACTTCCAAGGCAAAAAGTCAAAAAATCAAATGCCAAAATGTCTAAAAATCAAATAACTTGCGATAAAAATTCACTGTTCCTGAGGTGTGTCTTTTTACTAGGAAGCTTTAATCCACTGCATATGGGCCATATACACAGATTGGTTATCAGAAAACATTTTTAGGTTTTTATGTTTGATGAGAAGTAAAATGACAGATGGCCAAATGTGAAATTTCCATCATGAGATCTCTGGTCAGCACTGAGGACTTGTTCTCCAGCCTCCTCTCTCCTGTCTCATTTTCCCACCCTATTTCTTTCTTTGTTCTTTGCGCTATTTGTCACAGTCAGCTCCACTCACTGTGCAGGTTTAAGTTTGTTCTTTGTGCATTCGTGTTGAGCAAATACTTCCTCCATGCTTGGGTGACCTAATGGGTGGCTCCTTTGGAGTACAGGAGAAAAAGTGTTCCTTGTGTGTGCCTTCCACTGGTAGGCTCAAGGTGTGCCTTTACAGGGATGTGCCTGCTCAGCTCAGAGTTTGTGAATATCCAGGAAATACGCGTTCGCTGCATAGGTACATTTTAAAACTAGATAGTTAGGAGTTTAGAAGGCCAAATCTTTACTGGCTGTGTCTAGGCTGTAAATATTCAAAGCTAGAATGCTGAAGGAAAATGCATGGGTTGGCAGGATAGGCAGGAGTTCCTGTACCAAGAATTACAAAGAAGAAATTTTTACTCCAGGAACTGCCAAACCATGCAAGACAATATGAGGCAGGAAAATCAATGAGCCTATAGCTATAATTTGTCCTAACAAGCTCTGAGATCTGCAGTGGGAAAATGAGGATGGTCTTTGTGTCAGCAGTCCTTCTTACTTTTAAGAATGAGAGAGTTACTGAAATTGTGATTTATTTGTTTCAATGTTACAGGTTCATGAAAGCTTTAAGTTATGCTTCGTTAGATAAAGAAGATCTATTAAGTCCTATTAACCAAAACACACTTCAACGTTCCTCCTCTGTTCGCTCCATGGTTTCTAACGCTACCTATGGTAGCTCTGATGATTACATTGGCCTTGCTCTCCCAGTGGATATCAACGAAATATTTCAGGTATGCATGTGTTAACTGATTTAGTTCATTTGCATTTTCATACTGAAAGGCAGCTGACTGTTGCCTTTTCATCAGAATAGATGAAATCTAGAGAAATGAGGAAAAATGGATGTGGTACTTTAGAGAAATGCATTTTGGAGAACAAGAATTTCTTTTCTAACTGTTCTTCTAACCATTCTTCTAACCTGTTTACACAAGATCACTAGGCTAGTTTGTGCAAATAATGGCAAAGACTGTGTTAGAGGAGTGTCAAACAGTGGTGACAAATCTGCTGTTGTAAGATTTTTAGTTGACATCTGGCTTTTATAATAAAATTAGCATAGTCTGTGGACATTTGTTAATTCTGCTTTAGCCAACCAATAATTGACATGTTCATCAGTCACCTGTAAATTATGTGCATAATCACCCGGTTAACTCTCTGCTACCATGATCTGTATTAAATAATAGATGATTTTTATGTATATCATTATAGTATTAAATTATATTGTCTTTACTTAACTTTGAAGATACATATATTTAAGTTAGAACAGATTATTTTCAGTGTCTCAGCAAATCCCTTCCTCTTTCTACTTGGTAGAAACATGTTCCCATTTAAACTGATGCATCATAGGGTTTAATATTCTGTTACTTCATTATCAAAACCAGGACGTGGTCTGTGTTGAGGGTAAAAGTGGGCTTCCTTATCTTTATTTTACTTAGTCTTTGCCTTTCAAATTTCTTACTAATCTCAAAAAATTCCTAAACATGTTGTATCATGTATCTGCTTCTGTTTTTCCTTTGCGAAATGACTACTTTTTCTTTCTCCTTCACAGTCTTTGTGGCATATTTGTTACCTCATTTTGTCTCTCTCTTTTTGCAATTGAGACATGCCTCAGCTTTACATCCTATAGGCTGCATTTTAGATGTCCTGGTTGTTTTTGTACTGCATTCCCAAGATCTCCAGTGGTGTAGAGTGGTCGTGGACAGATTATGAATGGCCGCTGTGGGTCACTGGTTTCCTTACAGCCTGTCACCACCATTTAATTTGCTAACTCTTCATAAGCCTTTGTTAATAAATGCTCATTCACAAATGTATATTTTTCTCATTTGGCTTTTCTTTAGTACTCAGGAGCTCATTCTTAATTTCCTCCTCTAATGATATCTTTTTCCTGAAGTAAAAGATAGACAACATTTAATTTCCTCATAAAATTGATTTTTTTTTTTTCTTGTGTTTGATTATCACCTGTGTTAATTTTAATTTTCACTTGGGTATTCCAGGTAAAGGAAACTCCATATTTCCAGAAGAAAACTACACCTCCATTGGATGAGCATGGATCTAGGGTCTTTACATCTGATGCAGGAGGTACTGGTTTTATTCCTCTCCTGTAGCTTTCTGTTGTTTATCAGTATACGTGGTGGATTGTTAATTTATTTGTTAATTTTTCTTTACAGAAAAATTATCATTTTTAGCTGTTAAGTTTTGAGAACTGTGTTCTGGAATCAGGATAGTAGGCCATTAATTCCCTGTTTTATTTAGTTTGAGCTAATGTGTTGCTTCAAAATTTGGTCCTGCTCTAAAAAATGAAGGAGGAAAGCCTGCATATGTCTGATAATGTGAGCTAATGCTGCTCGAAGTCTGGTAGTGGTGCTGTATTACAGGAAGTAACACAATTTAGTCTTAGAAAAATATGATTCCCACATATTGAACTATCTCTCTTTGATTACACATTCACTTATAGGAACTTATAATGGTGTTAGATGCATATTTCAGAAAGTAAATTTTGTCTTTCTGCAATGCATCCAGGACAATTGATCAGTGAAGGTGATGGGATGAGAGAACTGCAAGTGCTGTAATGCCTGGCTTGCTCTGGAATGCACCTCCTTTTTACTCCAGAGAAGTCAGAAATCTGTAGGGTCTTAGTATATGTCTTTCCAACTGGAAAAAAGAAGGCTTGATACTGGTTTTTTAATAGTTTATTAGGATAGCTATCGTCCTACCTTTTTTTTTTTTCCCTTTTGTATAAATATTATACACAAAGTTGATTTTGCTGAAAGTGTGTTTCTGTAGTTTGCTAAGTTTCAGTGTAAAGTAACTCTTGTTCAAAATTGTATTTGTTTGTTTTTTTCCACCCAGGGAAGAGCATGTCACTAAAGTGTCTTCTGCTTGTTTCTGCATTGCTGAGTCTAGTTTCTTCCTGTCACGGCCACTAAGTTACAGTTTTTTAAATTGTGTTTATTTTTGCGTTGGTGCATGTGTAATTTCAACATCTGGTATATTGTTGTATTAATCTCGTTTGACACTATGAAAATTGGTAATGTATTGGTGTTATGTGGGTATTAGTAATGTTGATACCATGTCAGGATTTACCACTTACCTTCTTACAGTGTGTGTGCTTAGAGGTTGAATTCTGTCCTTTGCAATGTTTTGTTATGTATAATAAGTTGGGACTAAAACGTTATGTCTCTTTCTCAAATGCTAACAATCTTGGGAGCTTAACCACTCAAAAAAAAAATTTATAGGTCTTCACGTGCACTCCATCCCCAGCCTTAAAAGGCTTGAAAGTGGAAATTAATTGAAAGAGTTAGTGCTGGTTGCTTGGTTTTGTGGGGTTTTTTTGATAACTGAATCTTATTTACAGGTCTTCCATCAGGTGCGAGTGATGTTGTCAAAAGCCCTTTTCAGATGCTGCGCCAGCAGATCAGTCTCACAGAAATAATGAATACCAGCCGTTCAGATGCCTCCCAGTTCTTAGAAGGTACAGAGGACACAGGGCTCCAGGAGCACACAGATGAGAACTGTCTTTACTGTGTCTGCATTCAGATTCTGGGTTATCAGCCTAACACCAAAGTGAGCTCTTCGTATAATCGTACAGGTTAGTGTTCCTTGTGGAGAAGTGTGATAAAACTGAGTGAACATACTGGCTTTTGTTCATCTTTAAATAATCTGGAAGGGTTTTCGTTTAACTGACTGTTGACCTTAAAATTATTTCTCTAATAAGCTCATTGTGCAACCAGTGGTATTGCCGTGGTCATTTCCAGCTTTCCACTTTTTAGTGTTAGTAGGAGTAGGTGCCTGCATGTTTCTTTAATATTTCTAAGAGCATGTCAAAATACAAAATTTGAAACCTTATTTAGTACTTAAAGTGTGTGTTCTGAAAACTGACACTCACTGTTCAGCTAATGAAAAGTCTGACATCAAATCAAGTCTGCGCCATAAAATACAACAAAGGAAATCTGTGGAGTCTGTTGAAGTTGAGCTGTAATTTCTGGGATTTAGTCATCTTCTCTCATATTTTGAGATTCAGATGAGATTCAGAGTTATTTTTTCTAACCCCCTCTGCAGAGGTTGCAGTTACATGCCTTTTGTCAATGCCTGTGATGAAAAGATAATCCAGTAGCGGATGCTTAGTAGGAATCCTCACTGTTTTACAGCAGTGTTAGACATTTATTAGTAGCAATGTTGGCAAGGGGGTGATGCACAAATATGAGGAATGGCTCAGAGAGCTGAGCTGGAGGTTGAGTTCAGTAGCAAGAAGCGATGGGAAGTAAAATGCCAGCTGTAGTTACAGGTGCAGCAGAGCTTGGCTCTTGCCAGAGCCCTTTCTGCAAACACTTGTGTCAGTTGTGTGAACAAAAAGAAGTCTGCACATGCAAGAGCATCTCTATTATGTTACATAAAATGCAGCACAGATATATCAGTAACAGCACTGTGTCTGATGGCTTCTTAGGCTTCCATCAGTGTCTGGAAAAGACTCCATTCGCATATTTTAAGATTAAAAAGAAAAATCAATTTTGGAAGTGTTTTGAGTATGATTTGTCCAAAATCTACCATCTAGTTCCGAGCTCATTTTATGCATATTACTTAGTGCATCAGTATGTTCCCTGTTTGCCATTGTTGGAAAATTACAAAAGCGTGTGCATTGAGGAAGAGCGTCAATAACAAAGGTGCAACATCTTGTTTATGTCAGATTTTTCAGACATTCCATATACTGACTGGTGTGGGCAGACCATTCACAATCACTTAGATGTGCATTCCTCCAAATTTTCTGGAATTTCAGGCTGTAGTGATGCAGTATCCCATGGTTCAGCCAGCAGCACCAAGAGTACAGAGCTTGTGTTAGGTAAGTTTGAAAGCCTTATGATTATTAGAGACTATCACTAGCAAAATATATCTTAGATATTGTGAAAAAATTATATTTCACTTACGTACACTGCAAAAAAGTAATGCTCTTTATTAGACAAAAAAACCCCAAACAAATCTGAATAAAAACATCATCCATCTCCAGGTGGGAGAACATANTAACTGAATCTTATTTACAGGTCTTCCATCAGGTGCGAGTGATGTTGTCAAAAGCCCTTTTCAGATGCTGCGCCAGCAGATCAGTCTCACAGAAATAATGAATACCAGCCGTTCAGATGCCTCCCAGTTCTTAGAAGGTACAGAGGACACAGGGCTCCAGGAGCACACAGATGAGAACTGTCTTTACTGTGTCTGCATTCAGATTCTGGGTTATCAGCCTAACACCAAAGTGAGCTCTTCGTATAATCGTACAGGTTAGTGTTCCTTGTGGAGAAGTGTGATAAAACTGAGTGAACATACTGGCTTTTGTTCATCTTTAAATAATCTGGAAGGGTTTTCGTTTAACTGACTGTTGACCTTAAAATTATTTCTCTAATAAGCTCATTGTGCAACCAGTGGTATTGCCGTGGTCATTTCCAGCTTTCCACTTTTTAGTGTTAGTAGGAGTAGGTGCCTGCATGTTTCTTTAATATTTCTAAGAGCATGTCAAAATACAAAATTTGAAACCTTATTTAGTACTTAAAGTGTGTGTTCTGAAAACTGACACTCACTGTTCAGCTAATGAAAAGTCTGACATCAAATCAAGTCTGCGCCATAAAATACAACAAAGGAAATCTGTGGAGTCTGTTGAAGTTGAGCTGTAATTTCTGGGATTTAGTCATCTTCTCTCATATTTTGAGATTCAGATGAGATTCAGAGTTATTTTTTCTAACCCCCTCTGCAGAGGTTGCAGTTACATGCCTTTTGTCAATGCCTGTGATGAAAAGATAATCCAGTAGCGGATGCTTAGTAGGAATCCTCACTGTTTTACAGCAGTGTTAGACATTTATTAGTAGCAATGTTGGCAAGGGGGTGATGCACAAATATGAGGAATGGCTCAGAGAGCTGAGCTGGAGGTTGAGTTCAGTAGCAAGAAGCGATGGGAAGTAAAATGCCAGCTGTAGTTACAGGTGCAGCAGAGCTTGGCTCTTGCCAGAGCCCTTTCTGCAAACACTTGTGTCAGTTGTGTGAACAAAAAGAAGTCTGCACATGCAAGAGCATCTCTATTATGTTACATAAAATGCAGCACAGATATATCAGTAACAGCACTGTGTCTGATGGCTTCTTAGGCTTCCATCAGTGTCTGGAAAAGACTCCATTCGCATATTTTAAGATTAAAAAGAAAAATCAATTTTGGAAGTGTTTTGAGTATGATTTGTCCAAAATCTACCATCTAGTTCCGAGCTCATTTTATGCATATTACTTAGTGCATCAGTATGTTCCCTGTTTGCCATTGTTGGAAAATTACAAAAGCGTGTGCATTGAGGAAGAGCGTCAATAACAAAGGTGCAACATCTTGTTTATGTCAGATTTTTCAGACATTCCATATACTGACTGGTGTGGGCAGACCATTCACAATCACTTAGATGTGCATTCCTCCAAATTTTCTGGAATTTCAGGCTGTAGTGATGCAGTATCCCATGGTTCAGCCAGCAGCACCAAGAGTACAGAGCTTGTGTTAGGTAAGTTTGAAAGCCTTATGATTATTAGAGACTATCACTAGCAAAATATATCTTAGATATTGTGAAAAAATTATATTTCACTTACGTACACTGCAAAAAAGTAATGCTCTTTATTAGACAAAAAAACCCCAAACAAATCTGAATAAAAACATCATCCATCTCCAGGTGGGAGAACATAGTTCTACACTCTTCTCCCTTTGCTATACAGCATTTCTGCACGTTATTTAATATCTGATATTACAAGCAAATTGATTGCCTTCTTTTTCTACACTGATGTTAGTTTAAAAAAGACTTCCAAGAATTACTGAATTACTGTAAAGAGAAAGACTTCTTTTTATACTTGTGTATTATATTTTGAATTATGATGTTTTCTTAGAAAATGGCTAGTTTTTTAAATTCTCCACTATCTGGTAGAAGCTCATGCAGTTTGCAACATGGTTTAGTGGTAGCAATACCACTGTAACTTTATGTTGCAGGTTTTTCTTTGAAATGGTAGAAGTATTTTTGAAAAGGTAAACTGTTTAAATTCCTGAACACAGTGGTGTTCTAAGTTTTAATTTCAATAGAAATATTTTTGATAGCTCACAATACACGTTAATATGTGTTCATATGTATGGAATGCATAAACAGACTTACGTGGCGTAAGATCAGCGCAGTCAAAGACAATTCTGTTTAAATCCACACTGTTTGATTTGTTTTTCCAGGAGTGAAGTCAATCCCAGATGACACACCAGTGTGCAGAATACTTCTGCGGAAGGAGGTCTTACGTTTAGTTATCAATTTGAGCAGTTCAGTAGGGACTAAGGGCCATGAAACTGGACTTCTGACGTAAGTTCAATACATCACAGATGCTTTAGCAACACTTAGGCTATGTATTCTCTTAAGGTCTCAGGGACAGTGAATAATCTGACTTCTCAAAAGCTGTCAGGCAGATATGATTGAATGTCATGTATAAGCTAAACAAATAATATTTTTGCTCTGTTTAGTATTTTACTCTTAACCAAACTTTTTAAAATCAGTAATTCAACTGTAGTGANGTTCAGATGCCTCCCAGTTCTTAGAAGGTACAGAGGACACAGGGCTCCAGGAGCACACAGATGAGAACTGTCTTTACTGTGTCTGCATTCAGATTCTGGGTTATCAGCCTAACACCAAAGTGAGCTCTTCGTATAATCGTACAGGTTAGTGTTCCTTGTGGAGAAGTGTGATAAAACTGAGTGAACATACTGGCTTTTGTTCATCTTTAAATAATCTGGAAGGGTTTTCGTTTAACTGACTGTTGACCTTAAAATTATTTCTCTAATAAGCTCATTGTGCAACCAGTGGTATTGCCGTGGTCATTTCCAGCTTTCCACTTTTTAGTGTTAGTAGGAGTAGGTGCCTGCATGTTTCTTTAATATTTCTAAGAGCATGTCAAAATACAAAATTTGAAACCTTATTTAGTACTTAAAGTGTGTGTTCTGAAAACTGACACTCACTGTTCAGCTAATGAAAAGTCTGACATCAAATCAAGTCTGCGCCATAAAATACAACAAAGGAAATCTGTGGAGTCTGTTGAAGTTGAGCTGTAATTTCTGGGATTTAGTCATCTTCTCTCATATTTTGAGATTCAGATGAGATTCAGAGTTATTTTTTCTAACCCCCTCTGCAGAGGTTGCAGTTACATGCCTTTTGTCAATGCCTGTGATGAAAAGATAATCCAGTAGCGGATGCTTAGTAGGAATCCTCACTGTTTTACAGCAGTGTTAGACATTTATTAGTAGCAATGTTGGCAAGGGGGTGATGCACAAATATGAGGAATGGCTCAGAGAGCTGAGCTGGAGGTTGAGTTCAGTAGCAAGAAGCGATGGGAAGTAAAATGCCAGCTGTAGTTACAGGTGCAGCAGAGCTTGGCTCTTGCCAGAGCCCTTTCTGCAAACACTTGTGTCAGTTGTGTGAACAAAAAGAAGTCTGCACATGCAAGAGCATCTCTATTATGTTACATAAAATGCAGCACAGATATATCAGTAACAGCACTGTGTCTGATGGCTTCTTAGGCTTCCATCAGTGTCTGGAAAAGACTCCATTCGCATATTTTAAGATTAAAAAGAAAAATCAATTTTGGAAGTGTTTTGAGTATGATTTGTCCAAAATCTACCATCTAGTTCCGAGCTCATTTTATGCATATTACTTAGTGCATCAGTATGTTCCCTGTTTGCCATTGTTGGAAAATTACAAAAGCGTGTGCATTGAGGAAGAGCGTCAATAACAAAGGTGCAACATCTTGTTTATGTCAGATTTTTCAGACATTCCATATACTGACTGGTGTGGGCAGACCATTCACAATCACTTAGATGTGCATTCCTCCAAATTTTCTGGAATTTCAGGCTGTAGTGATGCAGTATCCCATGGTTCAGCCAGCAGCACCAAGAGTACAGAGCTTGTGTTAGGTAAGTTTGAAAGCCTTATGATTATTAGAGACTATCACTAGCAAAATATATCTTAGATATTGTGAAAAAATTATATTTCACTTACGTACACTGCAAAAAAGTAATGCTCTTTATTAGACAAAAAAACCCCAAACAAATCTGAATAAAAACATCATCCATCTCCAGGTGGGAGAACATAGTTCTACACTCTTCTCCCTTTGCTATACAGCATTTCTGCACGTTATTTAATATCTGATATTACAAGCAAATTGATTGCCTTCTTTTTCTACACTGATGTTAGTTTAAAAAAGACTTCCAAGAATTACTGAATTACTGTAAAGAGAAAGACTTCTTTTTATACTTGTGTATTATATTTTGAATTATGATGTTTTCTTAGAAAATGGCTAGTTTTTTAAATTCTCCACTATCTGGTAGAAGCTCATGCAGTTTGCAACATGGTTTAGTGGTAGCAATACCACTGTAACTTTATGTTGCAGGTTTTTCTTTGAAATGGTAGAAGTATTTTTGAAAAGGTAAACTGTTTAAATTCCTGAACACAGTGGTGTTCTAAGTTTTAATTTCAATAGAAATATTTTTGATAGCTCACAATACACGTTAATATGTGTTCATATGTATGGAATGCATAAACAGACTTACGTGGCGTAAGATCAGCGCAGTCAAAGACAATTCTGTTTAAATCCACACTGTTTGATTTGTTTTTCCAGGAGTGAAGTCAATCCCAGATGACACACCAGTGTGCAGAATACTTCTGCGGAAGGAGGTCTTACGTTTAGTTATCCATTTGAGCAGTTCAGTAGGGACTAAGGGCCATGAAACTGGACTTCTGACGTAAGTTCAATACATCACAGATGCTTTAGCAACACTTAGGCTATGTATTCTCTTAAGGTCTCAGGGACAGTGAATAATCTGACTTCTCAAAAGCTGTCAGGCAGATATGATTGAATGTCATGTATAAGCTAAACAAATAATATTTTTGCTCTGTTTAGTATTTTACTCTTAACCAAACTTTTTAAAATCAGTAATTCAACTGTAGTGATTACATACCTAGTGTAACATGTATGTTTAAAAAAGAATCTAATTTTTTTTATTTTTGCTGAATAATAGATAAGTACAATAACAAAATGAAAGTGACTTCTTGAGAAACACAGCTCTACTTTAAACAAGAGTACAACACCTGAAAATAACTTACTTTAAAAAAATATTCAAATATAGGAATATAAATCCAGGGACTAAATGTTATAACCTGTAGATTTCCAGGCTAGTGACACTGGATACCGACAACTGCTAAAAGAAAATGCAGGACTACGTGGTTTAGTTTCAAAAATGCTTACAGGTTTAAAAGATTAGTTTAATCTTTTTTCATATTTTTATGACTGCTGTATATGTGGTTGCCAGTTATTTGATACACTGTTCTCTTTCTAAGTGTGCTATTTTAAGACTAGGCAATCATAGTAATTCTGTACAACTTACGAGTTGTATATTCTGTTTCATCTCATTAGTGTAGATTTCTTCCAGTTTCATGCAGAGTAATGCTGTCTGTTTTGATTTTCTTGCTTTGTCAGTTCTAGGATTCATAATGCCTATTACTGAAGAATTAGTGACAACAATCTAATTGAAAAGTTTGGGGTTTTTTTTCATACAGTGAAAATCTGTTCAAGACTTACAAAATTTTGTTTATTCTGTTGTTCAGAATTAAGGAGAAGTATCCCCAAGCATTTGATGACATATGCCTTTACTCTGAGGTGTCCTACTTGCTAGCACATTGTACATTTCGACTTCCATCCCGAAGGTTCATTCAGGAGCTATTTCAAGATGTTCAGTTCTTGCAGGTAAGTGGAGGGTGCACATGCACTGAATGTACCAAAATGGCTGGCTGGATGCAGGTTCCATGTCCTGAGTAAGAGATGCTTTCAGATAGGTACATCCTGGAGGAAACCATTTTGTGATGTCTCCTGAGTAAAATCTCTAGCAATATTAATACTCCATCCTTTCCTTTTAGATGCATGAGGAAGCAGAGGCTATTTTAGCAAACCCGATGAAACAGCCTGTAATCGATGCATCAGCTGAGTCCTGACCTCTGCTCAGGCAGTGCTCTGCATACAGACTTTGAAATGCTCAGACAACCTCTCACTGACTGGATAAAAAGCTTGGAACATCATCTTCAAAACCTTCCAGAACCTACTGGTACCTGAAGACTGAACTGAAAACATTTTCTTCCTCAACCAATTACTGGCACAGTCGTTTGAGCCCCTTGGGGATTTATTAGACATTACCATAGTTTTAATAATAGTAATTACCAGTATATGCAAGAGCCAAGCACTGAACACCTCCACAAGTTTTCATTTCATTTTCTACCATAAATTACGATGAAATAGGACAACTTGCAGAGACATTTTTAATTGACTTCCGATTCTGTTCCAGAGAAGCAGAACGATGCCTTGCTTTTTAAACCCTGGATACCAGGAATCAGAGAGATGGGGGTGCATTCCACTGCCAGCAATGGGGAGCCATGCTGTAGTTGTGGGCACCAGGGGATTAATGTTAGCCCTTCTCTGTTGATTTTTGTACTGTTTATAACACTACTTTGGGGATTTGTAACTTCAGACAGAAAGAAATGTCTCTGAATCTGAAGTTTCATTAAGTTATTTTAATATTGCTGTAGTTGTAAGACATTTTATTAGCAGTCTCTTCGATTTCATTGCATTTACATACATGTATCTTATCTGAACCAGTTAAGGATTTTCACTACAATTTGATTTTCAAAAAACCAAGTCATTTAAAACTTAAAATGCTGAAATCAGATTGTTTTCCCTGAATACTATGCATGTGTTTGCAGTTTCTACATTCATGCTCATAAAGTACAGATGTGGGTCTTATTCAACTACAATCCTTTAAAAAGCATGGTTTGTATCAGATAAGCAAGTATTGTATAAACTGGACTTGAAGACATTTATTCATTGCAGGTTTTGTGAGGAGACTTAAGTATGAGTGTTTTCCAGGTTCCGCGGAAACAGCTTTTTATAAAAACAAAGGTTTATTTGAATTTTCAATGGATTAGTGATCAAGCATCAGATAGTAGTCATAATTGTAGTGAAAAGCCTTAAGTAACAAATTTTGGAGCAGCCGTACTTATAATTTTGTACTGGTATTTAAGACTTGTTGCAAAAGTTAAATGATACAGTGACTGGTAACGATTGAAGTAGTTGCCTCTATCATGTTACTAGTGCCATTTCTAAACTAGTAAGTGCAAGCTAAAAAAAAAAAGTAGGAATCCCTGTCACTTTTATCATGGATCTAAAGATTCAGAAGCCTTTATATAAAGGTAGTATAAATATATGCAAATGTGTATATACAGTAGCATGGCCACCTTTGTTAGAATGCCTGTAATAGAAGGGATTACCCTTTGATTTTGATATAGGTGAATAATTCAGCTGGACTGTACTAAGTAGAACGTATTTTTATCCATTCACTTCTACCATTTTTTATAATTCTCAGATTAATACTTAAGTGAAATTTATCCTGATGCTCATAACTCTGTTCTTACTAGCTATGCTACTGGAGATTTCAATAAGTAGTCCTGTGAACAGTAACACACAATGCCTAGTGAAACGTAGAATTTATTTGTTCTTATTGGAAATTTCATCATGCCACATAAGCACTGCTTTGCAGCTATCACTTCACTGAATTCTTATGTGCACTGCATACTATCAGGTTCTGGTAAAGCAGACTGTAAGTTGCTGCTCATAGTCAAATTTAGTTCCTAAGATTATCTTTTCATGAGTTCCCACTGAAAGGAGCAAAAAGAAACTGATTGAACTCTTCTGTGGTCATTGGCACAAATAATACATCTGTGTGGCAAGACAGGTTTGAAATGTTTAGAAAACACACCACACCAGTAACTATTGGACTTCTGGTCGTAAGAAATAAATGCTTCTGTAAAACCAAAATGTCAATCACAGTAGACCAAATAGTGGTATAAACTCCAAAGGAAAATAATGTAGTTTTCCCACAAATGGGGATAGCGTATGTTATACAGTAGTTTCGAACACTACCTCAGTTAGGCTAGAGTAGAAGAGATTTGTTTTAATAACTAAATGGGGTTACATCAAACAACTCCATGTTATTTTTCTGCAGTTAAGGCAAAATAAACAAGTTTTATCACCTGTATTTAAAAACACACCTCTGTTCATTTGTTGAATTTAACCCATAGCACTTAATGTAGAAAGCATCATAGGAAGGCCTCTGATTATAAAAAGGTAAGCAAATATACTTTTGAAAGAATCTCCATCCTGAAATGCTCATATGTTCTGCATTACTCACTTGTGTGGGGATCCATGACAACAGAAACTTGACATAAAAAAATTATGGCTGCAAATTCAGTTATAAAGCGTGATTTTTCTTCTGAAAGTGTATGAGTGTCAGTAGATTTCAACAAGTATGCATCAAGGATGTAAAGTCTGTATTGTACATAACATACATTTCTAGAAAATTAATTTACACACTGACATTAAGCTCACATTGATGTTTCACTTTAATTGGCAAATGAAGGGGATACTGTTATTGAAGGAAATTTATATTGGCTTAGTTATAAACTGTGAATTTCTAATTTTATATTTCTTTTTTTTTTTTTTTTCAAATGTCCCTCTCAAAGTCCTTATTTTGGGGTTTTATTTGTAACATGATAAAACTTTGAAAGAAAGCTGTAGTAAATAATGATTGTGCTTATATTAGCCCTAATAAAAAATCTCTTCCACCTCTCATAGGGAAGCTGACAGACCACCCACTTCTTATATTTCCAGTCTGTGTGATCGGTGATACTGCTCAATACATGGTAACGTGTGTAGCATTCACTTACTCTATATAGAAATGCAGTTCGGTTGCTGTGGCAAAGAAAACTCCTCAAGGACTCAGCTTGCTCTCACACAGCTCAGAGGCAGAAGCCGCTCTGGGAAGGAGAGGCTACTTGTGGAACCAGTCACAATTAGCATCAGCTGTCTGATTCTCTTGGTCTGCTCTTACAGGCGGGGGAAAGGGGACCCTTTCCAAAGAGCAGAGAGCTGACTGACAGGCACCCAGGCACCTCCATGAGAGCAGGAGGACAAGGCTGGGCGCTGAGAGTCTCCTTTTGGAGAAGGAGAACTTTTCACCTCTCTGAAGTTCAGAAATGCAGAACACTCCCAGCTGTTGTGGACATCACTTGGAGCTGGAGATGGGCAGTCTTTGAAGTTCCCAACTTGGATGTGGGGCCCCTGGCATGCTGTGCTTGAAACAGTTGCTTTTCCTCATCTGACAGTTCTTACTTGACTGACGTCTGACAAACCTGCCCTACATGCTCTCTCTTTGCGGGGTGCTGGTGGTTTTTCCCCAAGTGGAGTTCTAAACAATTCCCTAGTTTCGGGTGCAGTGGCTCAGCACACTGAGCTAGGCTGCCCTTAGAAGCATTTATAAGACACCTTATAAATGAGAATCGAGCTTGACTTTCTCATTTAACTTTGAAACATACATAGTGGTCTCCAAAGAGAGTTGTGGTGTGCAGTGAGACTGAAAACAAAACCAAAGCACCTCTCCTAGGTGCCTGAAGAATAAGGTAGCTGTTTAAGAAATAGACAGTAACCAAAACCTAGTGAGGGATGGAGAAGTTACTGCTCTGTAGTCTGTGCCCTGGACTTGGTGTTTGGCAGATTGGGCTGCAGGGGGCTGGCAAAGCTTGTAAGGGAATGGGAGCTCAGGTGCAGCAGTTGCAGCGGAAGAATTCTCACCAGGTTGTGAGGTCCTGCTCACCTCCCCGCGGTCCTGCTGCTCTGAGCTTCACTCGAGCCACTTGAAAGCAGGTCCAGCAACTTTCTTTTTTTAAGGTCACTCTTCTATTACAGTGTGCTTATGAAAGGTATACAATGTGAGAGCAAAATCTTAGAACTGTAGAAGACTTTTGAGGGCATGCTAGAAACCATGTTTGTATTTTTCTGGAGGTCTCCAATCAAGTTTTTTTTTTTAACTCTGGATGCTGGTTCCCTGGATAGTTTTATTTTCGACAGACTTATAGTCATTAAAGAATGTGGAATTTTCTTTGGGTTATTTTTGTAGCGTAGATGGACAGCAAATGCCGCAGCATGCAGAAATTGCACATTTTGCTTAAGTTGCTTTTTAAAATACACTATTTTATTTGCAAAACATAATTTATGCCAAAAAATGTAATGTCATTTTGCCACTGAATAGGGTGTTTCAGCACAAGATGCTATGTCTAATTTACACTTTGTAAATCTAATTGAAAAATTGTTCCAGTACTGGGCTGTCAGCATCCCTAAAACTGCATTACAAGAGATTATCTAAATTATTCATTCTGATCTGAGGGAAGGGATCAAGAAAAATCTCAATACTTATTCTCCCTGTCCTGTGTGGTCTTTTTTTTGTTTAGTAATACGCTGCTACGTATTTGGAGGTTCTAGTGTTTGTAGGTCACTGAACAGACATTGAAATCTGATTTATATTGTATACCTGTAACATAGAAAGAAAAGGTATTTATATATTTTACGTAAGAATATTGCATTGAGCTGTGTATAATTTAAACAGAGGCTTGTCCCAAAATGGTATTGCCCACCTTGATTTTTTCGTGTTTTTCTTTTTTCTTTTTCTTTTTTTTGTATACTGTGTACAGTTCATGTCAATGAGCATTAAAGGCCTCCTGAAGCGTAGTCTTATCAAAGGGATGCGTTGTTAATAAAATGTACTTAAACTTCTGATAGTTGTTCTGGTCTCATATGTACCTCTCAGCATTAGAAAGGGGCTGGAATTTGATTTATATTTGTAAGTTACTAGTTAACTAGAACAATCAGAAGCTACCCAAATAAATTTTTTTGGCAAAAATATATTTTACATTAATGCTTTATAAGATACAGAGACTGTTTAATAGTTCACACACCATTTTTATTTTAAAAATTTAACAGAATGATTTTCTATTATGTGATGGTTTAAGTATTAACATTTCAACAACAGCTGTGAAAGTTGCATTATGAACAAAAAAAAAGGATTACAGTTTTGAACTCATTCAACCATTAATGCAAGACAGATGTTTTAATATATAAAAATTATACACGCTTCCCCACATATGCCAAAATACTTCTCTAATCTCCAGTTCTGGTGCCCAGACTGTGGCCTTTGACTGGCACAGAGGCATTATCCTCCCTGGAATCCTCCACTTGTGTGCTTTTATGCACAGGAGGTTTCACAAAGCAGCACCCATCGGAGCCAGGAAGCAGAAGGGTTTATAGGAAAGAGGAGCCAGCTTCTCCTTCCTTCACCCAGCAGTCTGGAATGTGGTCAAGCATGTCACTGTGTCCAGATAATGCAATTTCATCAGAACAGGATCTCCCCAGGAGCAACCAAGGACCTGAGAGGTGGGAACTCCGCAGGCCCATGTGTCTCACCCCACCACCAGGAAGGCACAGCTGGCTGAACCCACACACACCCCTTCATTCACTTCCTGAGTGGAATTGGTGCAGCCAGGCCTCACTGACAGCAGCTTTTTCAAAGTAGGGAGTTGTGCCTGGTTGCAGCTGTCCACTCTGGCACAAGGAACTGCAGTGGTGTCAAAATTTAAAATGTTTTGTGCGCTACTCTGATTTCTTTGACTGACACCTATATCTGAATTCTTTAGCTACAGAACTCTTGATGTAGGATACCTTTTCAAAATTTTAGAATAAATAGGCCTTTTTCTGAAATGTACAGCTCAGAAGTTTTGTAGCAGTAGTGACAAAGCAGCTCCCTTACGTTTATTGGCCTTTTTTGCAGCAGTAAAGCTTTTAAGCTATATGAGTACATATGATGTGATGAAGCACTCTGGAGAAACAAATGTTCCAAGCTGTAAAGATACCATGGTATCAAGTTTTCATATGCATCGTAACTCAAAGAAGAGGTTAAGATAAAAGGAAGAAGTTTCCCTGGGATGTATCCATCAGACAGCATCAGCCTTCTCTCTTACCCTCCCTGTTCTCTTGCCCTTTAGCAGAATGTGCCCAGCTGTGTTTCCTTACTCTGCTGGCTGGAGGCTGAAAGGAAGGACCATGCTCCAAATTCGTCTCTACTTCTCAAGTCTGTGAGCCACCTGCACCTGTGCACAGCACACAGATGGATGTGGCATGGTGTGGACTGGACACCTCCAACCACATCTGCCCAACTCTGTGTCTGTATCTTTGTACCTCCCCTTTGCCTGGCTGAAGACTTCTCCCTCTGTTTGCAGTCAGTGCTTGTCTCAGCCCACAGGTTGTGCCAAGTCTTACTGGTTTTCCTGTTGCAACACAGGTTGTGGACATTACAACAATATCTGTAAGCAACAGTATAAAAACTAGATGTCCAGTATCAGAACTCACTTCTGTCTGCAGCTGCTTGGTTTCTTGGAGTGTGATTAGCTAGTTAAATACAGGGAAGGCAAGTAACTGCGTTTTAACAAACTAGCTGAACACCAAAGTGTCAGACACCCTTCATTTTTTTCACCTTTGAGAATCGCTCATGCTTGCCATTAAGTTGAAACCATCTCTTTGTGACAGGTTCCAAACAGCATAAGGAGGCAAAACCAAAGGGTTCCTTGTGCACTGAGGTAAATCTGATGACTTTCAGCTACACTTCCAACTGTACTGCTTCATTACAAATGTACGATTTCCTGAAATCAAAATGAAAGGCCAAATTAGTTGCTGCCTACTGCAGGGATTCCAAGTGTTACAATAAATACTTTTCTGGTTTTGTTTTTTTAAAACATGCAAAAGTAGTGTTGGGAGATCTAGCTGGTATGCAGCCAGAATATTATATTCTTCACAAATGGGATTCATACACCTGTGCTTCTGACCAGCCCATCTTCTTGGTGGGTTGGTTGGGGCCTGCTATGGAAGTACAGGGGTCAGTGCCAAAAGTTCAGTTCATGTGCACAAGCAGAGACAGTGCCATGGTACCACCTCTGTCCTTCTAGAAAAGTAACTCCTTTCCACCTAACTCCCTACATCTCTTCAGTGTATAGTTAAGACGATTTTAAAGGGTCGTTCTTTAGGCAGAGAAGGCAAGGTGTGAGGAGCCCCAGTTACAAGAAATGGAAGCAGGGTCTTCCCTATAAAAATCTGGTTTCTGTGCTCTTTCACCCATCAAGTGTAGTTAGGACGCAGGTGAAGTAAAACCAGGATGATCACTGGATTTGAGTGCTCTGGGCAGCACTCCTAGAGAAGCCAAAGTTCCTTTGAATCCTCTGGGAATGTGCCACACTGTGTGCAGGTAACACTTCCATGATGATTCCTTACATCGTTTGAGAGAGAGAAAAGACAACCCAGCCCCCAGTATGACTGGGCTGGGTAATGCTCCATGCCCAGCAGCACAGTAGCCACTGGCTGGGGTGGCCAGAGTAAACAGAACACTACAAGGGAAATAAACACCTTGAGCAGAACTACCTTCCCCCTTGTTTAATTTGCTCCTCTACTTTATTCATAAAGTTTTAATCTCTGCAAAATAAAGCAGTTCTCTACATCAGCCTGTGACAGATTGCTCTGATGTAACTTTCTGCTTCATACAGGCCACAAACGAGCCTGTAATTCTCATCTAATGCCCGTAACTTGTAATGGAACCATAACACACGTAATTCCTGTGTAAGTCAGTACTCAAAACTAGTCCAGCAACACCAGCTTTGCCGTGTTAATGGAAGTCAGGAAGCTGGGCTTGTGAGAGCCCTAGTCAAAAGAAGTTGTGGTTTTAGAAATTCTCGTTTATAGAGTGTAGCCAAACACTGGATGGACTCACTGGAGGACAGAACATCAAAGCCTCCCCCCCAGGCAGCGCGCATCTGTTTGTGAGATGTATCTCAGACTGTTCTTTCTCTCAGCTGTTTCTCTGGTGGTTGAGGCTGCATCCTCATGAAAAACATCTAAATAGTATTGTGGCTGGTACAGCACCACTGCCTGAATTGTCTTGCCTGCTTCCCATGTCTCTGGTATTTGGTAGGGATCAGATTCAGCCTCAAGTGGAGAAGAATAAGCAAAATTCTCAAAACAAGTATGAATTTGAGGTGTACGTGCGGGTGGAAATTCTCTCGCTACATTTTCAGTACGGTAAATCCAGGAAGAATTGTGACCATCAGTCTTATCTTCAGTTGGTGTTGAAGATAACGGGTTCCAGGTAACAGGATGCAATTTCTCAGCTTCAGCGTTACTGTCCATGGCTAGCATGTCAGGAATGCAGTCATTTATCTTCAGCACCTTCTCAGAATCAATCTGCAAGAGAATTATTAAACAAAAAAATTAGTCAATGAAAGAAGCCCAGAGCAAAGGGAGTGATTACTTTAAGGAATTCTAATATTCATACACAGTTTTTTTTTAGTTTGCACTTTTCAAATAAATGAATTTGAAGGAAAACCTATGTAGACAATGTTCAATGGAAGCTGTATTTTATGTGAAATTTATCAGAGTATTTATTTAGAGATTTCTTTTTTAAGTAAACTCACGATGACTATATTTGAGGAAGGAACCATGTCCCTCTACTCTAAAGACTTTGCTGGGTTTTTGATGTGTACTGGTTTTGGGCTGAGGCAGAAGCAACTGGAAGACAGCAGCAGGGGCTGTTATGTGTACTTCACCTACTCCTTAACAGCTCTCATGCTACTGTTCAGTGAACACCAGCAACTCCACATGTACCAGAGCAAAGGTTTGTGAGCCCCCTGCACACAGCACAGAAGCAGCAACTCCCAGTTCCAAGGGGCTACAGAAGAAGCTGAAGGCGTTTTGCCAATCCTGTTCTCCCAGCCAGACCTGGCAGTGCCTGGCAGAACCCTCTGCATCCTCCCAGGGCCAGCAAGTGCACGGCCCTGCAGTGTCCTCCCTAGGGAAGTGGGACAGGAGTGGGCAGACACATCTGCAGTGAAGTCCAGTATCCTCTGGGCTGTTGAGTACAGACAGTGCAGGGGTTTGAACAGTAACAGTGGAGGAATCACCTGCTGATCAAAAGATTTCATTTATTCTCCAATTGTGCATTTTCTTTTTGCAGTAACAGACTGCAATATCAGCTGGTCGCTGCAGAGTCACATGAATGTCAAAAGGAGAGTTGTCCACTAAATGGTAATATTAAACTGTGTTAATTTGTGTATAATGATTAAATGTAGTCAACACAAAAACTGACAAGAAGTTAATGTTTAAATGCAATCAACACAAGAATAGTATTTTTTTGAAAATCGACTAAGCGAAGAATGGACAAATTAAAAACTCTAGATTTTCGATGATCTTACCTTAAACTCTTTGAATGATAGCACTTTGCTCTTGTTAGGACTAGGTATTACAGGACAGCAGCACTCCTTCACCCTGGAAATACGAGAGCAAAACAAATGATGTCTTTGTTCTCTTATCAAAGCACACTCTACCAGCAGAAGCCACCCATAGATGTGTACAGGCACAGCAGCAGATGACCAATGTCTCAGAAACGCCACAAACAAGCCAAGTACTTAAAACATCCACACAGTCAGACAGCCAAAGGAAGAAATGAATGAGGCCTTACAACGGGCTGGAAGCAACAAGCTGCAGCAGTGGTTTGTGAATCAGATAAATTATATTCTCTGCCTACAACAGAAACATGCATTACAACTTACCACTTCATCTTCCAGTGGCATATAGCTGCTACCAGGGTTGGAACTATCACTAGCAGGAATACAAAGTACAGCGTGTTTGCTGTGAAAGAAAAAGACTTTAAAATTTTGTTTTTAACTTCTCACATGTTAAAGTCAATATAGCTTGAGTTTCTGGGGCAAAAATAACATCAAGTTTGCGTGGGATGCCTGCCACTAACTTAGTAGTAAAACTGTGTGGTCATGGTTGCAAGGTAGTTTGGCTGGAAGTTCTGGGATACATCTGTAAACATTTGGACCTTTACTAGAATTGAACTATTATTAGATTGCTTTTTATTTGCCCTCATACTGGCACCTCAGCTGTAAGAGTAATTTACAAAAGTTAAGGCAATGATAACCTTATTTAAATATTGTTTTACGTTTTCTCTCAGCCCTGCAGAGAAGACAGATTTTTGCTGTGAGACATGAACATCTGCACTTCCATTTTGGACTGACCAGAGCAAGAGAAACACTACACAAGTGTTCAAGTCTCCTAGGATTTATGCTGATACAAAGATCTCAGTATTTCCTTCTAGCTGGACGACAGCCTTGCTATGCTGTTCACAAACAGCTGAGGCTGTAGGAGGGCTGAGGGGAACACCCGTTAGTGCCTGCTCTCCCTCTGCCTGTCCAGTGACCTCCTGCCCTGTGCCAGAGAGTTTGTGAGTCCCTACCACACACCATAGCAGGGAATGGACACACATTGCATTCTCCTTGTATCTCTTTTGGGTTAATTAAGCCCTTGTTTTGCTTCTCTGTTGGACTGTACAAACGTCTGGCTGGCTGATGGGAGCTGGCACTTGTGTGTTGCAAGGCAGAACTCTGCCTGTGAGGGTGCCATGATGGTCAGACACTGCTCTAGTTAGCCTAAAACATGGAGTCTCCTTGCATAAGCCAATGCTTCCCCCTTTCCTACACCTCCTCCTTCACCTCCAACCCCAACAAGTTTTTCAAAACCAGGCATCTCCAGTTTGGATCCTAAGTTTCACAACCATGCTGACTGGTATTTTCAAGGGAACAAAGTTATGAGCAAGTGATTTCCTCTTCTGCTTTGGTGATCGAATCTGCCCAGTTAGCAAACTACTGTGCCTATGCCAACAACCCTTCTGTAGTGGCTTATGGAGGAGTGAACTTGGTAATGGTTTTAAAGACTGATGAGAGTAAGAATCAACACTGGAAGTTCAAGAGTCCATACAGGAATTACCTGTTTGCACACAGTCTGTAGGTTTTCCTATATTAGAAAATCAGTTAAATCCAAATACAATTCTTCAATGAGTTCTAATAAACTCACTTGGACTCACTAGGCATGCAAATGTGCATATATTGAGCTATTTCCCAGAAAGATATAAGACTTAAATAAGGATGTAAATTAGGCTCATTCTAAAATTTAGAAAAAACTCTTTCTACTTAGAAGTATCAAAATGCCATGTTGGTATGCTTGTATCGTTTCTCAGTTGGATTGTTTCTTAAGTGAAAGTTACATTGAATTAAATGTTTTCCCTTAAGAAAGGAAGATTATTATAACATTTTAAATCATCCCATCCTTCTGCTAGAGGACATTATTCACAGCCAGTACTCACAGTTATACGGTGTATCTATGTATCTAAAATCAACAATGCAATCCTCCGCTCCACTTGTAAATGCTTTAACCATTATTTCGTATTTTGTGTTTGGCATCAGGTGTTTCACGGTGTATCTCTTTTCTTCTGGGTTTTCAATTGTGTATTTACACAGCTCTGAATTATCTAAAACAAAATAGATAAGACAAAATCACGGGATCACAGAATCACAGAATGCTCTGGGTTAGAAGGAACCCTAAGGATCACCCAGTTCCATCTCCTCTTCCATGGACAGGGACATCTACCACTAGACCAGGTTACTCAGCCCTATCCAGCCTGGCCTTGAACTCCTGAAGACATGGAGTATCCACAGCTTCTCTGGGCAACCTGCTCCCGTGCCTCATCACCCTCACAGTAAACCTTTTCCTAATGTCTAATCTAAACCTACACTCTTTCAGTTTAAAACCACTACCACTTGTCTTATCAGTACAGGCCCCGGTAAAAAGTCTCTCCTCATCTTTTTTATGAGCACCCTGTAAGGTACTGAAAAGTTGCAATAAGTTGTCCCCAGAATATTACGAAATCACTTAACTGAAATAACAAAACATTTGCAATCCGCCTTCTTTGCAATTTGCACACACTTTCTTCTGGGAAGGATGATGCATCCTGACTCACCGCCACTGTGCTAAACTCACATCCCTTCTAACTCGACTGTCCACAGCATCACCCTCCTCTGGCAGACACCTAACAACTTGTTGTCAAAGGCTGAAGCTTGTTTATTTTAATTTCTTTTTCCTCGAGCATTTTACCAGAATGATTTGAGTTTTGCTATTTCTTTTTTTTTATCAGAATCCTGTAGCCCTTAAGCTTATGTCAATTTCTTTGAAGATAATCAAAAGCAAGAAATCTCTGCCTGAAAAAAAGCTCTTTTGCCTCTCTATTGTGCAACTCCCAAACCCCAGGGAGAAATGGGTTGACTTATTTCTGCTGTTCTCAGTCACACCCCTTGTCTGCTAGCAGAAGCAGTGAAGCAGAAAATCTTTGATTTAAACTTTTTAAAGTCTAACTGGGACTACTTACAGAATTATGGTACTTATATGGTTAGTTTATTTCTAACAAGAACCTCTACATAAGCCTCCCTCAGCTTAAACTATGCTTTTCATCCTGGCACTAGTCTAATCAGTAGAAAAACACAGGACATGACCCAAGCAGAAGAGGCAAGGAAAAAAAATGAAATATATTCTTTTAACATGTTAGAAATATCTGAAAATTATAGTGGAGCAAAGTCATCTGGAGTGGTTTTGCATGTGGAACAGAAAGGTCTGATAAAAATTCATGGCTTCATGCCACTTCACAGCTCAGTTCTGCTGAAGGAACTCCACTGTAGATCACACACACAAATAATTTCACTAGAAAAGAATTTGCACGGGGAACTTATACAGTGCCCCAATTTTAAAGGAAATAAATTGTATCCCATATATTTCTAAAATACCCCAAATCCTAGTAAGACTAACATGCTTCTTTTGACTTTTATCCAAGTAGACCACAAACAGATGTTTTTCAACATTCATCCAGAACTTGTATCACAAGAGGCAGAACTCCTCCTATAGTACCAAAGGAGTCTTTTCTGGAGCTAAAAAGGAGTCATGGACAACAGGATGTGGGCTGTAAATCTCCATAAAGCTAGGAATCTCTTCTGCCTGCTAGCACCTCAAGCATAGACAGGAACCAAAAGCAGCAGGTGTTGAAATCTACAGATGGCCAAACGAGCCAGCCTGACTGTCTAATGTGAACCTTCTAAGATGCTGCAATACCAACAAGTCTTTCACCTCTATCAAGGACACAACTTTCTTTAGTAGAGAGCTCAGTTACCTGAAATAATACGCTTTTCTGATCCTTTCAAATTGCAGTTCCCTTGTATAGGTGACACATAAACATGGTAGCCTCTTACAAAACCAGGCTCTGACTCATTTGTGAGATAAGAATCCCAAGACAGTGTTACTGAATTGTAAGTCAGTTCAACCTTTCCCTCACTACGGTCAGGACAAGCAGCTGAAAGAAAGGAAATTCAAGTTAAACTTGCAATTATTCTTCAAGAGTGTTTTCTCTTATCATTTGAAAAATCCACACTCTCATGTGGTGTTTGTTTGTATCCTTCTTATATTTAAAAGCTGAACAAAGCCAAAGTTCTCTACAAAAACTGTTAGCTTCTTAGAGCCTTCATGTATCCACATAATACAAGAAGCAATGACTGATAATCACAGCTTTGTTTAGCTCTCCTAATAAACATGGACTCTACCTGGTCACTGCACTAGCCAAATATCCTCTATGTAGGGCCTGTATGTTGATATAAAACTTTTAAATGCATCGCTGAAGATACAGAAAGAACACAGAAAATACAATTTTATCTAGCTGTAGGAGGAGAGAATTATTCATTTGTGACAGATCAATTTAGCAAATGCACAAACCCTAAATATGTTGCCAACTTACGTGCCTCCCTGAGATAACCAATCTTCTTTTCCAGTAAGGAGGCTCTATTAGCAACAGATCCATAGATGCGGAATTTGTATCTCACCCCCAGAACAAAAGCAGCTAGAAAACAGTTGAACAAAAATAGGTTATGGTTTGTCTTTCAGTGTTACTTTTATTTAATTGCTTCCTACATAGGTCAATAACCTATTAGACACCTTCTCTGAGTGCTATTGTGCTATTAAAGCAACTGAAGGAGACAGAGGGCAAGCCAATTCTTGGTGTGCATTATGTGAATTAAATACATTTATTCTGTCTGAAAGAGAGAATTGGGGGAGGGGTTCATATATATTTTTGTTGCCATACAGTATTCAAGGTGACTGAATAATAGACTCCAAATGCACCAAAAAGAAAGACAATTTCCTTTACGTTTCTGGCACAGGCAAAGGTTGTGTTTTGGACTGTTTGATGCAGACACATATCCCGGCACCAGGATTCCATGTTATCCTCACTGACATCCATTCCGTTTCACATTAAGCAAGTGCAAAACACTAAAGAATTTGGCAATATTCTTCCCTTGTGTTACCACAGTCCCCTCCATTATGTGCAGGCTTCTATGTGTTTGTACAAATTGAGCTGCAATTCCTTTATTGCAAATTTATGTGTGTTCGGTCAAATTTTGTCCAAATGAGTTTGATTCCGAAGTGAGCTCTCATCTTGAGAGACTCTAGGAAAGCTAAAGTCTTGCAGCTGTGGAAGCATATCAGAGCAACTTTCACACAGACAGGAAGGATTTAGGTCTGCTGGCCACCACTGGGATAAAAAACTCGCAACTGATCCTAAGCAAGGACTGGTGCTGAGATACATTATTTGTGGCACACTGACAGCACCAAACCTCTCACTACACCGTGGGTTTAAATTGCCTGAGTCTAAACTTCTGATCCATGTTACAGATAGCATAGGGCTCCCTTTTGCATCTCTCTTGCTAAAATATTTTAATTCCTTCATTAACCTCACCGTCTTCCCTCAAGATGCTGCTATAAGCCACTCAGAAGAGGTTTTGTCTCAAATACTGTTTTGAATTTTCTAATAGAGTATGCTGCCTTCCAAGGCTTAATGGTGCTGGTATATTTGCGGTGTCTAATTAATTTGGTAGGAAAATCATGATGCCGCATGCCTTTGAAGAATTACACCTGCACAGCACAGAATTCAATATTCAAAATATTTAAAAAATTATTTGTTTCCTAAATTCAATTAATGCCCACAGCTTGAAGGACTGCTGCACAGTCAGAAAGAACAGTCTGGCTTTCACCTGAGCTGATCACAGCACTGGAAGTGTTGGGTCCAAATCTCTCCCACTGCAAATCACAAGGCTGCAACTTGGGAAAGTTACACCAGTCAATAATGTAACTGTCGTATATACTTCTGGGCTCCCAGGAGATAAAAATGCCATCATCTGTACCATTAACCTGTCCTTCCTTAAGCTCTTTGGTGCCTAGGAATGAACAAAACAGAATCTCTTATTATTGTCCTGCGTGAGACTTCGGATTCATAAATGAAGATCAATTCAGTTCCTATACTAACCAGTTGAAAACAATAATAAAAGAGTTGCATTCTCTCACTAAATGACATAGGGGGTCTTTCACACGCTGAAAGCTGACAGGTCAGAAACCATCCAGCAATTGTTGCTACATATTTACAAAAAAAAACCAGCTGCAGAAACCTAGAGTCAGAGGCCAATCATGCTGGCACTGGCTGCACCATAAAGGCACCTACTGTAAGTCTGAGGCCCTAGTTTTAGGCTAAATGTATTTTGCTCTGTGGAGACACTCTTGACACTTAAGCTTAATAAACATACAGCTACCACCCTGTAGAAGAAAATACAGTCATAATTTTCAGATAGCAGTGACGTGATTTAAGAGGTAGGGTTAATTTGTTGCCCAAAATGCTAAATTATGACTTCACCTAAAATAGGTAGAAACAAAACTCTAATAATGTAATTATAACTGAAAATACTCCTACTGTTATCTGTAGCTCTAGAGATGATCAATACTGAAGGAAGTGAAAAATTAACGTTGTTCTTTGCCACTATACTGATTCTGTACGAATGGTTATCAATGAAAATCCTTGTGCTATTGTAGACTGAAGAAAGGGAGATGCTTTCAGGCTTGGAGCCATCTTCTATTTTTTCCCAGGTTACTTCATATGAAATAATTTTTCCATTTGCTTGAAAACTTGGTGTTTGCTGAGAAAAAAAGTTATGGAGGAAGAGAACAATAACTTAGTAAATTTTGCTGAAAAAATATGAGAGGATCATTTAGAACTTTAAATAACTAAAAGGATGTACTATTTCTGTTAGAATATAAACATTTGTTTCCATACATTCATACACATACTGGCTGAAATGGAAATGCAGTAATCTTGGTAATGGGATCTGTCTTGTTCTAATACTTAGAGAAACAGAATTGTATGTCTGAAATTCCAGGACAGCGCACCATCATAGCTACATGTGTTCTGAGATATTTTATAAACAGTCTGGTTTAGATTTGTAAAAGACGTTTTCCTACTGAATTGCTATCAATTCCACACAAATCATGGGAGAAATTTCCAATCCCTTTATGAAGGGCTTTGTTTCGATTTCTGTAGGGATGTCTCACCTTCCAGAACAAGGTCACATTTTGTCCCCCCAGAACTGGTGTAATTTCTCTCCATATGTCCAGCGTCCCTGATGGAGCTGCAGTAAATATAGCAAAACAAAAACATGAGAATGTTCTGGTTTCAGAAAGGATAGGCAGCTTACCTGCTTCCTCCCATTTGAAGAAATTCCACTCCCAACACCTCTTTTTCCACATCACTCCCAGGTCTTGCCCAAACATTATCCTTTAACATCTTTTTCCCTTCATTCCTTTTTCTGAATTTAAATCTGGTTAATTTCCCTAGAAAATCTTTGCTTGCAGTCACCAGACTCTTGTTCCCAACTCTGCACCACTCTTCCAGGCTTCACAGGGCACTGTAACTCAGTCTATCCATCTTCCCAGTCAACTGGATTTCCCACTGCCTGCACGGGATGAAATGTCTGAGACTAGCAGGCAGGCTGAGAATTATTTAAGAAGTCATGTTCTTGAATTTTGCTCAGTGTGTTTCTTTTATGCATGCAACAGGCCTCTGCTTTAGCTACACCGCAGAAGAATAACAACAAACAGCAAAGAGAGGTGGCGAGCAAGGAACATCTCTCAAACTTTGCTTCTCAACGGGTTGGACATACTTCCTTCCTTTGTTCTGAGGGTCAGGGGTTGGCTCCACTCACTCCACCTCCAGAAGTGCTTGGCCGCCCCGCAGCGCACCCTGGCCGTGTACTCCGTGTACGGCTGCAGCCCGCGCACCGTGACGCGCTTTGAGTCCGCATGGGAGCTGTTGTGCTGCAAAACACGAAGACACAACAGGCACAGCTCATAACAGCATCCTCAGCAAGATGTTCTTCTCTGACAAAATAGCCCTTCCTCTAGAAGAGCCAGTTAAGCTTCACTTGGGAAAGACAGTCATGGAACAACAATCAGAAACAGAAAAAGCAAATAATGCACAAGATCAAAACAGTGGGAGATCCAAAAAGAGGTCTGGAAGTCACTTCTGTGTAACTGTCTGAGTCACTCAGAACCCTCCACATGGGTACTTTTTACATCCAGGAGGGAATTTACTGAGATCTTGCCCTCATAGAGTCTGGGGCTATTACCTCACGTAAAAGTAGGATGTTGTTCCAGATCTACGCAGAGCAATCTACAGCTACCTTTTCTTTCCATTTTTTTGCCCAGACTTTATCCCACTCTCTCCTAAGAGACACAGTGAGTTGCGGTAAGAGTCAAAAAGCCAGCGTGCTTTTAAGCCTCTCCTCAGAACTGTCTCCTGGTCTGGCCAACTGCAGTGGTCACTGGATCTGAGAGATCTTAAGCTACACTCAAGACAGAACGCAGCTTGATTGTGATCTTCATTGTGCCTTTTTAATGTGCTAGAGGCAAGCTGCCTTCTAAGAAGAGAGCTACAGAGAAGTGACAGTACAAGGGCAAAGAGTCCGTCAACCTCACTGTTTGTGGAAGAGGTGGAACAAGATAAGGAGTCTCTCCAAATGATCTTCAAGGAGATTGAAGAGGAAGGGAAGAAAAACTGTTCTGGGAATCTATCACTAGAAACCAGACTCACTACCATCAACTACAGCCAGCAGCACACGGAAAGATCTTGGTCTGATACAAAAGAAATCTTCAGCACTGCTCTGTTGTGTGTGAAACGACATGAGCAACAGAAACAAATCAGGATTACCAGTAGCTAGTACATACACAATATATATTATGCAACTTTACAATTATTAGGCCCTTCAGTGTTTTCACTAACTCCAACAAATCTCAGAACCATCCAGCAGAGCACTGAGACACGTAGACCACTCACACCATGTACTTCTGCCAGAGTACAGGCATTGCTGGGAGTGGGAATTAGAGCCAGCAGTGGCTGCCCACATGGACCACATAATCAGTGGAGAGCTTGGGAGCAAACAAAACCAGAAAACAGACACATCAACATGCTCACAAGATTTACAGTGTGTTTGTATTGCTGGGGAATTATTTTTTAATCTCACATCAGAAAGACCCTCACAATGTTTTTGTTCAGGAAATTCAAGTTTCATACCAGTTCTACTTTGCCATCAGGTTGGAGCACTTCAGTCTGACAGAAGAGTTCAATTCCATTGTTTTCATAATTCCAATGTAATGTAATTTCTGTATCTGTGCAATCTTCCCAAACCTGGAAAGGTGCAGTGGGATACACTGCCAATGGAACATCTGAGTTAGCTCTTGTAAAACATAAAATATATGCAAAAGTATGTTAAGATATTTTAGCTGAGTAGTAAAAGCAAATAAAAAATACAGATTTTTCTCCTAATCTAGAAGAAACACATATAAATTATAAAAGTTCATTTCAGAATGTAAATGTAAGTAAATGTTACATGAGGTTTAAAAAAAACCCCTTGTGCTGACTTAGAAATATTTTAAAACATCATAGATGAAAAGAAGAGAGACATTTATTGCAAACCAGTAAAATTCTCTAATTCAGGGTCTGGCAGAAGCTCCTGACATAACATGGTAACATTTGACACATTTCTACACCCCCGAATCGGGCCTCTTTGGCAGAAATTTTATTCACAACTCTAACACTCCTGTCAGTGGTTACCCTCCAGTAAACAGTGCCAATGTTACTTCTTCCAAAAGATTTCTGAGATCCTTTACTGCTGTGTAAGAGTACGCAGCAAGTGAAGTAAATCTCAAACTCACCCATATTATCAATATAATAGTGAGGAATGCAATGCAATGTGAGGACATGGCAATGCAAGTGAGGGGTATGCGTACACCCTTGGCCATTTATCCTAAAACTTCATGAATTACATTATTGAATTACACTACTCCATGAAATACAATTTGAGGGCTTGCATACTCAAAAGAGTTTGTATTTTATATAGAAGGTCCAAACTACCACATTCAGAATTGGAAACAATGGATTTACATTTTACTTTACTTTCTGTTATCCTTTAAGTTAGGAAAATTCTAGTGTAAATATTTTCAGGATCAGAGAAAACACGAAGGAGTTTACAGGAATCACTATTTAAAAGCTTACCTCATCACACATATTATACATCATTTCTTTAACTTGCAACTATCACTAGGACTGGAAAAAGAATATTGCAGTAAAATTTTAATGTACTTATCACATTGAATGTAAACTATTCTAGCCTGACTTCCCAAGAAAACTGAGTTTATGACATTGTGTTGTCTCCCTACAACCTGTCAGTTTACTCCTCCACTTCCTTGACCCGTTTCTTCCGCTTCCAAACAATCAGATAATCAAATTGTATAATACTCATGCCTCTCTGAGACAAATCTAAGACAGTTATTTAATGTAAGTTCCTTCATATAACAAAGGATGGCTAGCAAAACTGTCAACAATGCCCCTGAGGAAGGAAGCAGTGCTAGGATGCAGCAGTTACACCAACAGCCTCCTGGGCCACTGTTCTGTCAGCTTCCTAGCTGCCCAAAGCACTTGTTGCCTCCTGCTTCTTCAAACAGGTAAGGCAGGCACAGACCTGGAGAACACAGAAGTGGGACTACAGGACACAAGGAGAACTGGAAATACTGCTGGAGACCTTAGAAATACCCAGTTGTTTTGAGGCAGGAGGAGGAAGGAACTTATGGGACCTGAGGCACACTGAGAGGACACAACCAATAGAGGACAAGGAACCACAACCATTAGATACTACTTGGAGAATAACCTGGCTTTTGTCACTGATGAACTACTCTTCCTCCCTTACAGTAGCACAGTGATGTTGTTTTCCCTTATTAGGACCAAGAGCAGGTTAGCACCATCACTTCTTTCCCAGCAATAGCTCTTACACGTGTATCACATCTCATGTAATACCAATTCCCACGTAACGTACATAGATATTGTGCTTAAACTCCCCAGTTTATATCCTTGCATCATATTGCTTTCTCTTCCATTAACTAGCTTCAGCAAAGCAGCAGATTTTGAAACATTAGGGGTCATTCCAATAACCAAATCTGACCTTTGGAGTAAATATGTTTTCTACTGTTAATACAACTTTACAAAGCTGAAACTGAAGAGAGAGCAGGTGACTATAGCACAGGGACAGGTAAGTAATTAAACTGTGAAGATAAAAATCAAGGACTTCCATACTTTAAACTGGTACACAGAAGTAACAAGCTCAGAAGGAGCAACAAAAAGCCCTAAACAAAGACATAAGAAAAAACCTTACTTCTGTGATTTACATCAAAAACATCTGTGGCAGTTTTCTTTCCCAGTGGGTTTTCCACGGTCACTGTGACATTCCAGATCCACTGCTTGCCTATATCCCAAGAACATGAGCACTGCTTACGACAACTTCCTTTGCACAGAACTATTTTCTGGGATGACCTATTGAAGAAAGGGAGAGGTAGGAGCGGGGACAAAGAGAGAGAAAGATGTTATTCCATAATGTACAATCAATACAGATCTTGGGAATTTCTGATGTCCAACCAGAATACAGCATAATAAAAAATAAGGCTGAGGGGGGAATATAAGAAGCCACTCCATTCTTCCCCCTAGCCTGAAGTAGGATGAATACAAATATTCTTAAAAGAAAGTTTTCTTCAAAGTCCAGGTTTGTCATTTTAAGATACAGCTAATTGCTTTTAGAAATTTCCTTATGGATATTCTAAATCAGAGACTTATTTGCCAAGACTTAAATAAATTACATGTTTACCATTAAGCTTTTAAATGAAGTTGTAATTTCAACTGCATCTTGCAGTGCATCTTCTAACCTTCCATTTTTAAATCACCGTCGCAGTATCTTAATAGAAGTGAATGATGCAGAGACCAGGAAGGTATTGTGCAATGCCGGCCTGTTTTCTGCTGAGATCTTTTGATGAAAGTTTGTTGTGATTATGAGGTATCTGTCCTGTTTTACGTGTTTCCCTTTCTCCACAGGCCTTGCTGTAAAGCCCCTCCCCTCATGTAAGGGCCATGTCTAATATGTCACAGCTGTGTGGCCTCGACTACTGAGACTGCTAAGCGCGGTGAGAAAGTCTGCAGTTTTTTTTTNGAAACTACAGGAGTTATAGACACAAGAAGGACATTTGAGATAGGATTGTCAGCAGCTCAAGCACTCAAGAAGGAAAGCATCAGTATGTAAAGCTCTAAAATCCTAAAGGAAAAGAACTACGGAGCCTAATCAAGCTAAGTGCTAAGTTTGAGTCAGCATTAGTGTAAATGGATCATGAGCAGACTAATACTCAGCCTACCAGCTGATCAGATCCTAGTTATCTGTTGTGTGTGCTACTCAATAATTATGTTATACTTTTAAGTTATCTACATCCTGATTTCAGGGTGTCTTCATACCTACTGAACAATATCCAAACATATTAACTCGAAAGAATAGTTAGAATAAGCTTTATGAGGCAGAACTCAATCTAAAGGACTGTCAACTTTGTCATAGCTAGTCTAATTCAGAGCAGTTCTGCACTGCTCAAGCTTTGTTAAATAAGTGATCAGTGAGGTGGAAAGAGGCAAGCAACCAATTACAAGGACACAAAGCATTTCCACAGATTCTAAGGGAAAGAAGGTGACTGTTTGGTACAGCACAGATCAGAGTTAACGTAACAATGAGACTTACATTTTAGACAAGGTGTATCGTGGTGAATTATGTCCGTAGAGATAGGTCTCTCCTTGTCTCCAAGTACATGTTACTCTTTTCATGTCTTGAGTTTGGCAGGAAAAATCTTCAGGTGTGTCAGGTGGTTCTTGTCAGACAAAATAACAAAAAAACCAACATCAAGGCAGTCAAGGCAAAACTCATCAACCTTTTTATTTACAAGCTAGAAATAATGGATAAGTATGAAGTCTGGTTTACTGTAGATTTTATTACTGAAATTACCCTTATTCAATGACCACTCTGCAGATATAGTCGAGATAATACCATGAGTTAATAGCAATCAAATACTTCTATACTATATTATTTTCTTTTTATACTCATCCATTCATTCATTCAATCTGTTTTCTTTTCTATATTTAAAAATTGCTATTAGTCTTCAAAAAGGGGACTGTGCTGAGTTTTTTCACATGTGCACAGACAATGAAGCTGAACTCCTAAATGGGTGGGTATATTTAAGAATCAACCACCTGTCATAGGGTCAATTAATTTAATGCTATTCTTTCCTGCTTTCTATATGTAAGTTTACAGATCTGAAGTCAGACAGAGTTCAGCCAGACATGACAAGACCATGACAATTTACAGCAAGCTTTTTTCCCCCCGTCCATTTTTTCCGCAGTCATTCTTGATTTAATAACAAGAAGGAAATAAAACTGTAAAAATGTGTTCACTTACTACCCACAAAGAAAGCTGCCTCATCTGACTGCTCATCTTCATCGGAACAGTAGACATGAATGTTAGACCCTTTGTCATGTGATAGATTTTCCACAGTGAGAAGTCTGACTTGACTGTTTGTGTGCTTGAAAACATCAGCAGCTGGGAGTACAGAGAATTCCTTAATGGCTTGACCTTTCCTTCCTATGCAGCAAAGAGTGATATCAGAGCCTTCTGCCAAAAATTTTTCTTTTGGAAAGATTTGTGGCCCACTTGTATTTGAAGTGTCCAGGCCTGCAAATTAAAAAAAAACCATCTCAAAATCTGCTCCAGGGAGCAGTCTTCACCCAGAACACAAAACTAAGCATTTACACAATAAATTGCTAACGTTATATTATACATTCATAGACTTTTATTTAGTATTCTTTCCAACTCAGAGATGAATTTCACATGTAATAATACCTTTCTCTTAAACTCATAAACATATAATGTAATCCAAAAAACTACCTAAGAGACTAAATCTGTTTTACTGCCTTTCACTCAGAGAAAACAAAAGTGTTCTGTCAAGAATTTGCCTTTACAAAGGAACACCACCTCCTGCTCCTATGCACAGGCTGTTGCTTATATCCAAAAAGCCTGCTCTTGAAGACTTTGAGCAGGGGGCTACAAAAACATCATGGTCTGATGCTCATGCAGAGCTCAGCTAAGAGGAGTCAACATTGACTGAATCAGATCAGTGAGGGGATTATTAGCTTGGAATGAGACTCCCATAGCCTTCTATGTTGGACTGCTTGCTGGATGCAAAAATTAGTGGAATTAAAGTGACTCACAGTCTTTTACACATATTGCACAGGTAAAATTTACTCTCAAGAACCTGATCCAAAAACCTGATGACATCTAGAGTTATCTTTCAGAGAGCTCTAAATCAGGTCTGTAATGTGGAATCAGTTTGCAACCAAGAAATAGTATTTTTGAACCCCATCCACTTGCAACTTAAAAAAATAAAATCTCCAAGCCTGAGGGGATTGTGGGACAAAAAAGAGAGTCTTACATCCTATTTCTCATTATATAACATGAGGGAGATGAGTGCAACAATCCAAGTATGAACACCTGTCATGCCTCTTCTATACACATGATGTCTCCAATATCTAAAAGCCCTTGCTGCTCCAAATGAGTGTTTCATTATAAAATCACTATAGCCATATTTTCTAAAGCAGTTACATATTTGGTTTAAACAAGATTCTCTGGAAACCAAACTGCTCTAGTAAGACATGCTAATCTAAAAAAAAAGATAAATTTTGTGATGTCATTGATTAACTATTTCCCTGTTTATTCTCATATAATTCACAAGACATTCATTCCAAGTGACGTAAGGGGCTGACTTGCTCGTTTCTCTCTGTTTCTGTAATACCAATTCAGACTATGAACCCCTGAGAAAAGCAACACATTCATCAGATCATGTAGGCCCTAGCTATGGACTTTCTGTCCTTTCCCTGAGTCTAGGCCAGGGATGTGCCTATCCAAGATCCCACGCCACTCCACCTACATACATCATACATTGTTTTAATGTATGGGCAAAACAAAAGCTCTAAAACTTTTGGTCTACTAGCTTAGGAAGATTGTCTGCAAATTATAGCAATGGCCGAAGCACTACTATTATTGCCAGCAAAATATAAGTAACTGGTTAGTGTTAGAGCAAATGGATTCTTGATTCGATGCCATCTCTCCTGAACTGTCCTCCACAGTTACATTCACTGGTGAATTACAAACTAGCTTAATACTAGAAAAAAAATTAAACCAATATTGCAAAGTCTTGTTTTGCTTACCCGGGACAGTCTCCCACAAACTCCAGGGACTCCAAATTTTTGATGCTTCTGCTTTGCTCCTGATTCTCACAGCATGTGACATACACTCCAAAGGTATGTCTGAATCCCATGTCCAATGAAGAGGCTTTTCCAGTTTATCAAGCGTGACATTATGAAACTCCTACAAACAAAGAGCAGTAAGGCAAAGTATTGAAAACTCAGCAACGTGAAGATTTGGAAACACAATCAAAAGCAGTGAGAAAGCTCAAAGGAGAAAAATGCTTTTGAAAATGAATGTCTGAAACTCCACTGGCTACACATGATCTCATACTAAGTAACTACTGTCATGGGTTAACAGGTTTCTAGGTGAATTTCACCCTGCCAGGTCCTTTAGACATGACAGTGTGTCATGGGTCACTGACATTTAAGGTACACCCTCTGCGAGATACAGTATTTAGGGAGCTGGCTGGGCCTGGCTCCTCCTCCTCCTCCTCCTCCTCCAGCGGAGATCCCATGACCATCCTCCGGCCCAGGACAAGATTAACCCTTCAGACACCAATTCTCTCCTGAGTCAGAGAAAGGGGTGAAAGCATGTGAAGGAAGCTACACCGAGACACTGAAGTCAGTGAAGCAAGAGGACTGAACTAAAGAAAGAGGAGGATGAGGAGATGCCCTGGCTCTGGGGCTGAAATTCTCTTGTGAAGCTATGGAGGATGGGTGATTGACCCATCAGACTGTTTCCTGTAACTCATGACATTTTATGGGGGGACTTGGAGCCTTCTAACAGTAGTCATGGGCAAAAGTATTTATGCTTAAGTTGCAAGCAGATGCAGAAGTGGCTGCAACTGAGGAAAAGCTTGGACGGGGTGAGAGGGAGAGAGAGAGAGAGAGAGAGAGANGTGAAAAAACCTCCATGATACGAGAGAAACTCCTCTCCCTAAGTGAACTGAAGAAAGGTTATTCTAGAGGTGGTAAACTGACTGAAAAAAAGGTTTTGTGTCTTTGTATTGTCAGTGGGGAAATACCTGAAAGAGAAGTTGGGGGAGAAGAGAGAAGAGTTTAATCTAATTTTTATTATTTGGTTTTTTTTCTTTTTTTTCCTTTTAGTCCTGTTAATAAAATTTTCTTGATATTCTTTAAAGTTTGACCCTGCTTTGCTTCTCCTAATCCTTATCTCAGAGAGGCAAATATCACAAATGATAGGCCTAAATTTAAACTACTGCACTTAAATTGAATTGACAAACTCAAACCACTACACTTCAGCTGGTGTTTCTGCCTAGTTTCAGACCAAAACTGTTACACTACTCAGCTAATCAACTGCTTACAGATCTGTGCTAGAAGTGGTGGAGTGATTGACGTGCTGACATACTTGTGAGTGAGATGCTGCTTCTCATGACATAGACTTGCTCTCAGAGACTTTCAGTAGGTTATTTGTGTCTGCTATTACATAAGCTGCTGCCTACAAATGCATCCTAATGCTCCGGGTTACATATCCCTGTGGTGGAGTCACCATCCCTGGAATGATTTAAAAGATGCGCAGATTCAGCATTTTGAGACGTGGTTTAGTGGTGGACTTGGTAGTGCTGGGTTAATGGCTGGACTCAATGATCTAAAAGAATTTTTCCAACCCATGAGATTCTATCATTCTATATATTTTAGCACTTCTTATAGCAACCATTCTAGGTTCTCAGCACATAGATCTGTGATGCTCATACGATTTGTACCGAAGCCCTGACTCGCACTGACCACTACAGAACTTCTCTCCAGTACTGCTTTCCATCAGCAACACCTCCACCTTCATATTACCATTGCTCTGAAAAAACTCTGCCATCAGTTCAAAATTGAATTTCTCAGTTATAGCCCTGAGGAATGTAGCCACTGCTCTGGAAGTTATATAGGCTGTCCATGCTTTGGTATGAGCAGACTCCCAGAGTTTCTTTACTGGTACACACACTTCAGAAAAATGCAGAAGCAAATATATTCCTCTGTGGTAGTGACATCCAAAGTAACTTGTCATGCTTATTACAAATAACAGAACAGGCTACATCCCTGGATTTGAAACACTTTTACTTCCTTCCAGCAAGTTAATAAGAGGTTGTTGAAGGATACCTCAAAAAACCCAAAACGGAATTGTTTGTAGCTAAATGGTCCCAGTTACTGACTTCAGGGTTAGATCTACTCATGGGGCTAAAAATCTTATCCAGCATATCAAAGTGGTAAAAATCTTCAGAACTGCATAGAGCTCATTTGCAGTGAAGATGTGGTTCTTCAAACTCAGAGACAAAACACCACCAGCTAGAGTGATCAAAGTAATTTGTGATTTTTAACAATGCCTATCTTATTTTATTAATTACCGATTTCAGAAAAATAAGCCCTTGTCTGTTTTATGCACTTTCCGACAAACAGCAACTCTAAATGAGCTAGAGCAGTTTTTCAGTTTTACTAAGTTTTAAATTTTCTTTGACTGTTCTCATACAGAAGTCATGAACAGAGAAAAACACCCAGAACAGGCCTAAGCCTACCATTTCAGTCATCTCTGCCTCGTCAGAAAATGTTGCTGGTTTAGGTGCTGGGGAAAAAATACCAGGATAGGGACTTTGCAAAGAGACATCTCTACATCTTCCATCATTGTAAATGACTAGTACGCTTCTTTTCAAAGTACACTTACTGTCCACACAGTAGTAGCTTCATCGGTTCGACGGACTTGTATCTCAAAAGACATTGCCAGCTCAGCATCACGCGCTGACTTGACAACATCCCATTCCACCAGCAGCCGCTGAAGATCCAAATCCTTGGAAACGTTAAGGTACGTTACTGGAAACACATTGGATTCTATGAGCACAAAAAGGGCACAAAAATATTACCGTCTAGCTAAGTTACAAAGCAGATCTGAAACAACACTGGTTAGAGGTAAGATAGGTTCCACTCCAGATGATTCTGAAGGAAAAAACAAAAGTGATCAGGACCTATGCTGCTGATGACACAAGGAAAGATAATCCTTCTTCTTAAGGAATCAGCAGGCTAAAATGAGGCTCCTGAATCTATTCAATAGCCCCCCACCATGACATTTGGTATGCTATTTAATTTTTTTATGCTCTCAATTTACTAGCTGTTTTATGGGAATAGAGATCTATCCCTTCATAATATTATGAAGGGAAACAACATAATGTATTAAGAGGGATTACATTCCAAAAAATCCCAAACCCCAGCAAGCCTTCATATCATTAAGGCAGAAACTCTGGGCTCCGTTTTGATCTCTGACTTAATTCAGATTAAATGAGTTAATGCAAAACAATTATTTGAACAGAATAGGTTAAGGGTTTCCCTCCAGCAGCTAGCTCAGATGCTAGTCTAATATTAATTACATTCCTAGTTGCTCTACGCAGAGCTTAGGTCATGGCTGTGGATTCTTCTACTGGAATTAGATACCTAGTTCTAATGGCACCTGCATCCCTCTCTTGGTCTGGATTTAATTCCCATGATAAAGTAAAGTTTAAAAGGCAGATTTAAGTCCCTTTTGGTTTTGGGATATAAAAGGCCCTGCAAGACTATTCTGCTGAAAACTATAAATAACCCTGTTAGCGGTTCCTCTTTTTAGATGAATCCTTTGTAACTCCTCCCTAAAAACCCTAACTGTTGGAAGAGATGAAATATAGCACTCACTGACTTGTCATTTCTCTACTTCCTGAAAACTAAACAAACAAACATAAATCCCTTAAACTTGATCTGGTTGTTAATGAAGCCAGGGAGCTGAAACGCCTGAGTAACTAGGCTTTTTCTTTTGCCGTAGGTGCTTTCCAAGTGCTTCTGCTTGTTACAAAAAGACAGGGTCAGAATGTTTATACTAACCAAGACACAGAAAAAAAGTCACAAAAATAGCTGCAGCTTTTAATAAAATAGAACTCATTCTGTGCATTCCTGCCACATTACAGTGAGAGTCATCAGGGACATGATGGATTGAGTGACCTCAGCAGCCGCCTCTCACAAAACTGCCACCTCCACTCCTGTCTTCCAGATGCACTTCGCTCACTGAACTACCTGAGACCTTCGTCATGTATCGCTAGCAGGAACACCAGCATTCAGGAAATTTAGACTGGGAATCTACATTTTGATAGATGCTTCTGGTAGCCATCATGTATCCAAACCATTCTGCAATTTATCCTGCAGTATCTGCATTGCACTAACCTCTGTGCAGCAGTTTTCCTACACAGAGATTTTTACGTTAGGAGAAGGAAATGAAAGGCTCAAGAGAAGCAGCAGTTGTAACATCTGTGGTCAAACAAAGGAAGCAAATAAAACTTTATAAGCATATTTGTTAATTATGAGAATACAGACACTGACACAACTTTGCTGTTTATATAAGTCCAAACTATACTTAAAGAATAAATGGAGGAAAGAATATATTTTACCATTAGTACAAAGTTATTAAAAACTGCTGGAAGAAAAGATTCTCTTCTATCAAATCATCAAAAAACTCTGTTGGGATATTTTTAACCTATTCCATTTTCAGGGGTACCAGAAGTCAGAGCAAAATAAAAACCATATGCTTTCAGTCTAGAGGAAACTACTGGTATAGGCATCTTCAGATAAGCTTGGAGGAAGAAATCAAGTTTCATGGTTCAAACACATGGTCTCAGAACCAGGACTGTGGTATGGAGAAAGTGTTTGGAGTGAAGTGTTTTGGAGAAAGAAATATATGCCACACACCTTCTATCAAGTCTCACTGCAGTCTTAATATATAATTACCAGGAAATGATTAAGATGTAAATTATGTGAAAGCTGAATCGACAGCCTTAGTGTCTCTGTGAGGTGACTGCAAAATGTTTCACATGCAGAAGTTAAAATTTCCTTTTTGGCTATAGTAATGACATGGTCCTTAAAAAGTGTATCTGCTGCTTCACAGCTGCTTTTGAAAAACAATGGGCATCAGTTTTAAACTGCCATAAGGAAACCCAGCACCTACGACAATTACTAGGTGTCTGAAACTGAATAAACAAGGTGAAAGGCTTGGGGGTAAATTTCACTGAATGATGACAGAGCATCAATTTTAGGTTTTACCAGAAAAAAGAAATATTATTAGCTTCATTGCCAACAACTGACTAGGCAAGGGGCCAGAGCAACCAAAACAACATAGTGATTCATAAAATTAACTGCAGAAGTGGAGTAACACTTTATTTTGGGAAGATAAGACAAAACACACTTCTTTTTCCACATTTTACAGACTTTCACCATCAAAACAAGATAAACACTGTTCAAATCCCATTTATGCCAATGAATTGACCATAACATTGTTCATCCCCAGTATGCAATCTTAGCTGCTCATTTTCTGGTCAACCTTACTTGTATGTTCATCATCCGTTTACCTGAAGCACCGTGTACCAAATCTCTTGGGGGTTCTCATTTCGCATACACAAGCAGGTGGCTGATCTAGAACTCTGGGCCTTGCCATTATTGTTTTTTCTGTCTGCACTGCTGAAGCAATGGAGGAAGAGAGGATCTGGGAGAAGGAAAAGACCCTGCTAATCTCTCAATGAAATTCAATGGCACAAAGTAAGAGTCCAGGGAAAGGAAATAAATACATCTCAGAGCAAAGCCAGCCAGTTGGCAGAAACCCCTTTCTTTTTCAGGGTGCCCCATCAAAAGGAACTTCCACATATCTTCTGAATTTCCCTACCCTCTTTCTGCTCTTTTTCTAGCAAATTCTACTTGCAAGTGTTGCTATTATACCTTTTGCATTGATGATGAGCCTGCATCTCCTCTCTGCACCTGTTTCTTTTTGTCCAAATTAAAATATCATCCCTTTTCTCACCATAAAGAATATTTCCACCTGCCACATTTAATTAGCTTGATAAAAAAATTGCAAAGGTCTTATTAGTTTCTGCTTTTTCTCCATCTGTTCAAGTGTTCCTCCACTATCTCCCTTCAGCTAGACGACATATCACTTCACACCCCACACAATTTTGTTTTCCACAGAGTCTGGCATAAGACAGTTCATCAGTTAGAGCTCATACAAACTACTAAAAAAAAAGAAGAAGCAGTATAGTTAAGGATATATCCAAGATTTTGATGACCACCAAGTTACAATGTAGGTATTAAAGAATTTTGTAGCATGATTTTAACATGTGTAAATATTTGAAGCATTCACAGTTACAATATTCCCTCCTAGCAAAATTAAACGATCAAGGAATCTTAAGACTTGTTTTAACCTGAAAGCCAACCAAGACTATGTGAATAGCTTTATGATTAACAATGGAGACTAGTTTTACTCCTGAACAACTGCATGTGAAAACAAGTGACCAAGTTACTGTAATTAAGTAACTGTTTGGACTTGCCTGCATTACAAAGTTTTGCCATTCTAGGAGCACTGGTAATAAGTCTCAAAACTGAGGCTTGGGTGAGTGGTGTGCGAACACATGAATTTCAAGGTTGAAGAGAGACAAAACGTCTGAAAGAGATATATTACACCTTCAGTATGATAATAAATATATTTTAAAAAACCCTAACATCTCTCTTCCTTCTTCACCAACTTAGAAAAAGGCAATAAAATTTCCATAATGCAGACTAGAGCATGGTAAGGTCTGCCTTCTTAGTGGTAGTCACAAAAAGATCAATTAAAATTTTTTTTTTCTTTTAATGGAGATATACCCAAATTCTATTGCTAGCAGCAATCACGCAAGAAGTATTTTTACCTTAAAATACATAGCCTTCTGAAAAGTTGTCATTATATTCAACTTTGTCCCCTTCAAATATGCATATTTGCTTTTTGTATTTGTAGTGGATAAATATGTGAATTGTAAAAAATAAAAATCTGGTCCTGTAATCTTCTGGCGCAATCAAAAAAGAGCCAACAGAAATGCTGAAGTTTTCAGAGATGAGACAAAAACAGAAAGGAAAGAGGTAAAAAACCATAAAAGTTGTCAAAGCGGAAATAAATTATTTGAAGATGACAGTACAGATCAAAAACATAGGAGAAAGAGGAGGACCAAATAAATAAATACGCTCTGGCTTCTCATCACTGCAAGTTGTTGATTCAAGAGGCAATTTTGCATAATGTCGTCACAAAAGGTAATAATGAAAGTTGCTCCATCACCTTACCAAAGAGAATAATTTGATTAAATGTGTAACGTGTTGCTTAATCACAGACTTACAAATCAGCAAGTTGAAAGCTTCAGTTGCTGTAGATTGCTTCCAAATAAAAAAATCAAACATTCAGACATTTACCTTGCTGTGAGTATGCAGTGTGGCAAGTCCTCAGGGGGAGCAGTACTGCCAGAATCATGAAGTGATTCATCATTCATCCACCTTTTCCTGCATAAGACTTACCAGCAAAGAAAACATTTTTATTTATTTGTTTCTATCAGGAGAAATGCAGCATGCCAAACAATAGTCCTGATAATATTACTATATTTAAGAATGAGTAAATACAAACCCAATCACACAAACTCTGGGAAGCTTAAGAGAAATTCAGGAAAAACGCACAAAGATAAGGAATGAAAAAAAGTAAACCTCTTGTTCTTAGGACCTAGTTACAGCAAAGTAGCACTACAGTCAAAAAGTTCAACTGAGTGTAAACAAATACATAACACAATATCTTTAAAGTTTTTTATCCGCTTATTTCAAATAAATATTGAAGTAGAAGTTTGTCCTAATATATTTTGGCTTCTTGCACAAGTAAGAAGATATCTGTCGTAACAAGGGGAAAAGAGTATTAAAGGTACAAAATGCCTTGTGATTTCTGCTCCACCTACAGCCTGACTGATGAATCCAGCAGACTCCTCTGCCAGCACCCAGGACACTACACATGGAGGGCTTTAGTTAGTCTGGAGCTGAAACACACACATCAAGTCTTAGCAAGTTCCATTCCCAGATGGACTGTCATCTCAAGAACCACAGAATTCTATCTTGCATTCCATTTACAGCTTTGACACTCATGCTGTGCCAGGACGAAACTCTGACTTGCACAGCGCAGTTCTGAAGGACTGATTGCATGTTAGATCTCAGAACACATGAATCACCTGCAAATTCCCCCATGCAGAAGGGAGATCTAAACATCAGGCTGCAGTATGGTTAAAGCTCTCGGGCACAGAGGGAACAGGAGTACAAACAACAGGAACAGGAAGAAGGATATAACTATCTTTAATGTAGAACTTGTACATTTTACATATCTGGAGCTGTGCAGAATACTGATAGTCTTCTACCACTACTTCCATAACAGACTTTGGAACTGCTTAGCAGGAGATAACCAGAATGACCTGTCCCCACTAAAGCTACGAACAGAACATTTACAGATTTCAGAAGGGCCAGGAATTCACTACAGAATTTATTTCTAGCAGAAAGCTTCTGATTTAATATCTCAGAGCTGCAGACTCTTAAGTCTAATAAGTTTAACTAGATTCAATGGTTTTGAGAAGCTCTGAATTCCTCCAAAGGATCAAAAGAAAAGACTTCAAACTTTTTTTTTGAATATGTTTCTAAAGGTCACACAAACACTGTAGAACAGTCCTGCATGCAGCACTGCAACCCAGGGCTCAATGCACACAACAAGCATCCTTGCTGCAGTGTGCCCCAGCTTCTCCTTGTGAGGTCAAATGCTTCACATGGAGGCCCCCATATTTACCAGGTGAGTGTTGTTTTGCCTAATGCATAAGTTTCTGCAGTCTTTCCTGCCACTAAACAAATATCCTCAAAAGTATTCAGATAACACTAAGATCACCACGTATGAAGAATCTAAATATGTTTGAGAAGCTAGGCCTAATTTACACGCAACTATTAGACTATTCCAAAAACTGATTTGGGGAAATCTTATTTTTTCTAGATTTTTCAAGGGTTTTTTAGCACCTAAAAGGGAAAATGATTTGTTATGCATCGTCAGGAATAAACAGGACAGAATAGCTCTTTCTTATAGAGAAGAGAGTGGTAAGTAAGTAACACAAAAAGAAACTTTTCCAAGGCAGATCATGATAAAAATTCTGGTAACTCCTTCAGCAGATTGTTGTTTTTTGAGTTGTATGAAATTATATTAAGATACAAAGCCAAATCTTACATATCTCTTTTTTATCACCAGGAAAAATGTGAAACTAAATCTGCTTTTGAAGTCAAAGGATTCAGCTCTCTGCTCTAAGACAGTTTAACAAAAGAGTGGTCAGTTAGGTTCAGCAGCCTATCTCCTGACCTAATCATATCAGCATGATGAAAACCTGGCCCTGCAAGACTCCTAATTTTGTAAATATCTTTAGGGTTGGACACACAAAATTTGCCCTGTTGGTTATGAATCATTGAAATCTAACATTAAATACGGTGAGAAAGTACCGTGGAACAATGACATATTAAAGTACTTGTTTAAGTTACTTCCTATTTGGACAAAAAATCCACACTTTTTTTATGCTCTTAAGAACCATTCTCAACTATTGCCATGCGACCAATGTCTAATTTAGCTATCTAGCTCCAGTCATTAACACCATCAGTTCTCTAATGGCACAGCCTAGATCACTTGTATTGATGCAAAAGCCTTATGAGACTAAAGGATAGTGTAATATAATAAATTATTACCAAAATATAATCATATTTTGTATGGTGACAATGGTTTTCACTTTTAGGTATGTTATTAGTCTAGTTTAATAGCGCATAATAAACAAGTTGTGGTAATATGTGCAACTGTAGGTAACAAACCAGTTTTCATGAGAAAAGTCCTAGAATTCTCTAACAAAAGAGAATGAGAAGGAATTTCAAATAAATGAAACACTAGTTGAGAAAAAAGAAACAGGGTCCCTAACATATGATTAATATTTTGAATTAAATCCTTTTTATGCAGAAACATCTGCCTGCGACTAACAAATTAATCACGCATAATAATTATCACCAACGAATGTCAAGCACTTATTCTGTATCATCAATAATTAAGTACTTTTATAAAATCATAATTTAAAAGTCTGTGTCTTGGCTACACTTTTACAAAATACATTACCAATTTAATTAAAAAAAAAAAAAAGCAACGACAGCAAAAAGATGATAATAGATTAACGACATCCCTGCCAAAAGTGAAAATTTAACAACAAAGGGAATGAAGACAGGAAGCCAGAAAAGGGGAGATAATACTAATTGCAAGTTGAAGTCAGTTTGGCACAAAATGATCTGTCAGAACTACAGAAGTTAGCTCAGCAATAAATCTTTCATTTTTAGCATACATTCTTTCCCCTTATAAAAACTCAGATTCTCTGGGGGAAATAAAGAAGACTTGCATGGTTTTATCAGCCTGCAGGCTAGAACACTAGTTGTTTTTTTTTTTTTAAATCATAACTACATAGCCTACTTGTAATCATCCTGTTGGAAAAATGTAACCTGGGATGTGACAAAACAGATATAGAGGGATTCACGACTTCCCTGCCTAACTTGAAATTAATCACCACTGACAGATACTTCAGCAGAACAGAACTATTTTGGAGACCTGACAGCAATTGAAATAATGTTCAGCAGCAACAGGAATTGTTCAGATTAAATACAATTAAAGAGGAGTCACTCAATAAGTGGAAACAGCATAGGAGTAAATTACCTTTGAGAAAATGAAACTTCCTTAAGTAGCTGGTCTGTGAATATTTTAAATAAGTCTTTCCAGGTAGATTATTTCTCCTTCAAAGCTAAAGGCTGGCTTACATGATCCCCGAAGTCCTGTCCAAGTCAAGGTTTTTGTGATGCCATGGATGAAATTAAAAAGAATTTCTCATTATATATCTAGTAAACACACCAAAGATTAACATTTCATCAAACCCCATTTCAAAGTCACTGAAGCACCACAATTCAATTGACTAGGATTTGGAGCTATACAGTGCACATACTGCTGCAGCACCTGGAACACCTGTGGGTGTACGGAAAGGAAGCTCCTGCTATGACCATCTAGTCAAAGCTGACTGCAGAGTTAATCTGTTTTGTAGCAATCTTCCTAAAGGCACATATTTCAAATTGTTCTTCATACAGCTTTCTTTTCTCAGTGCCCTTTGCTTTGCCTATTTAAAAGAGCTGCCAGGCACAAGCCAAATCCTTAAATGAACCTGAGCCTGTACACAGGATGAGAAAAGAAATGTTTCCAGTTGCAAAATACTTAATCTATTTAATGGAGATTATTAGATACTGATACCAATTCATAAACACCATGGATTGAACAAGTTTTTCTAAACCAAACATGGAAGAGGACTGCCAATGAGGCAAATCAAGTAATAATACATAACACTGTTCATCCTATGTTGTTATTCCCTCCACTTAATAAACAAACTGAGGATAGGAATCACAATCAAAGTTTCTACCACACAACACAAGACTGATAACATAAGTGACATTTTAGAGCCAAAATCTAATAGACTCTTTCCACAGCCTCCAAAGAGGCACTCCTAGAAAGTAAGCAGAGCACAGGTAGGCTAACTAATCCTCTTGATGCAGGATCAGTCTGCATTTTTTGTCTCCTAAATAAAGAGCTAGCTAGGCAACAGTCAAAAGGAGCTGGAAGGCCCTAAGTCAATGATTTGTACAAAGACTCTACAACACAGTGTGCCTCCGCTCTCCTGATTTCTGCAGTTCCCAGTACATCCCTTGCAAAACCAACAGTGAGGAGCTGACATCCAACTAAGGCAGCTTTCCTTGAAACAGAGAGGACTATCAAGCCATCAGGAACCTATGGAGTGGAGCTGCTAAAACATCCCAGCTAAATAGATCCCTCCTAAAAATTAACATCACACTTTTTATAGAAAATTGAGAATTTGATAGTCAGCAATCCGGAATGCTAAAAAGAAAAAGAGTATCTGAGATACCACATTCTAAAGCGGATTAATCTTTCCTTTAATCCCTTACTTGCCTTTTTTCTCCCAAGCAATTTTAAAGATGGTTTCAATTACACTTAGTATAAAAAATACATCTGTATATAAGACACTGAAAGCTCCTAATAAGCCTTCGTAATTTAGTGGCTGAGCAACAAGTTTAAAAGCTGCATAAGAAAGAAAGAAAGAAAGTAATTTCTATAATTAAGGTCTGATACGCATGTAATAATTTGACCACTGAGGGGCAGCTTTATCTCCTGTGTTTTGATAAACAGAAAGCTCTTTGATGCATTCCATTGCTTTTCTAAAAACCTCTGCTAAAATAGAAAAACATGTACTTCATGGTCCCACAAAGACAAGAATCCAAACAAAAAAGCAGTTAAAATAAGGGGAAAATGGGATCTAAAAACATACAACGATTAATGAGCTTCACAAAACTACTCCTACCACATCAGAAAACAAATGCCAGCAATAGAGAAGCAATTTTTCAGGCATTATCTACTTGTAACACTGTTAGGATCTATTTGGTTTACCCCGGGACTTATTTACTCAAATGGCCTTGAGATCAAGCAATGGATTTCAGCCGCTTAAAAGAAAGTGTGAGCAACAAGTTTTCTCTGTATGATGCCGGATTTAAAGGTCTGGGCTCGCATTTCTGAGCAAGTCAACACCTTCTTAAAGCAGCGGACACAGGAGATGTTGAAACCAAACCCAAATCACCTCTGGCAGGTGCAGCATCCTCATCGCACCTAGGTAATTTTTGCTCAAGTCAAATCAGCAGCTTTTATGCTGTAGTTAAGCAGTGACATCCTGAAAGCAGAAGAGACTAGATGGTCACGAAGCGCCTTAAATTCATCGGTATGCGATGATGCTGGCGGGTTTCCGGAGCACGGAGATGCGGTACGAGGCGCCGCTCCAGCCCTTCCGCACCGCCGTACCGAAGGCTGCCTGCAAAACACGGGATAACGGGCGGGCAAAGAGTGGAGAGGGCATCAGAAGGGCTGAAATTCAAAGTAGGAACTCCACAGCGAGCGTCAAAACAAGCGCCGAGGTGGAGAGGTGGGTGTTACTCAGCGGGGCAGGCAGAGCTCCCCTCAGCGAGGGCGGACGGGACGCCCGCGGCCGGAGAGGAGAAGGGAGGGTCGCTGAGGGAACGGGGGCTGCCGTGACAGGGAGACACCGGCATCACTCACCTGCAGCCGCCGGGAGCAGCCGGATCCCCGACCGCCGGGACGCGCCGGCCCCCCCGGCCAGTGCCGGGAAGCGGCTCGGCCGTCCCTCCCCGGGCAGGGCGGTGCCTCCTCCCACCTCGAGGAGCCGGGTGAGCCGCTTCTCGGGAATTTCCCCCGGCTCCGGGAATCGCGGCCAGTTCCCTTGGCTGCGCTCCCAAGGACAGAGCGCGGGCCGCCCCTTCCTCGAGGCGCCTGCAGGGTCCTGGGTGGGCCGAGCAGGGGCAGGGGGACAGGCAGGGCTAGCCCGACAGGACCGTGAGGGACAGAGAATGGACACGTTCCGACCTGCCCAGTCCGCAGCGGGCAGGAACCGCGGGCAAGAGTGACGTCCCCAAGCCGCCTTCGGCTCTGGTGCCGTGGCCCCAGGGTCCCTGTGACTCCTGGCCGGGCTCCGGGAGCAGGCACGGTCGCTCAGGCCGCCAAGGCGGACGGGGTGAGGACGTGCCCGGTGCCTGCTTGTGCGGCTCGGGGCCGGGCCGCAACCAGCCTGGTGCGCTGCCGCATTGCCGCAGGCAGCTCTCTGAGGAACTCCCTCACAGAAACCGCGTCAAGTAAGGCTACGGCTCACAAAACAAACTCTTCACTCCCAAAAATAGCATAAAGCGTGAAGGGACACCAGGAGTTGACCATGTTTCTGTTGCGGGTCCCGATATGACTGGCCGCATTCAGATAGGTACAGTATGACAAAGGCTGCCTGGCTACATCTTCTGATGTAGCCATGAGAAAGTTTTGTTTAAAGTTGTTTCTCATCCCTTCCAGGGCATTCGTGGTGAAGGTTTTTCCAGTTTGTAGCACTTCTAAGTAAAAGAGGTCTTCTGTCTCTTCTTCCTTTTT